>JAJPUD010014805.1:0-39748 GCA_023553655.1 Myrmecobius fasciatus
AAGAATGAATGGGTGAAAGAGCAAATTATAGACACAATCGATAATTTCATCCAGGAGAATGACAATAATGACATAACATACCAAAATTTGTGGGATAAGGCCAAAGCAGTTATAAGGGGTAACTTTATATCTCTAGATGCTTATTTTCATAAAATAGAGAAAGAGAAGATCAATGAATTACGGTTACAATTAAAAAAACTAGAAAAAGAGCAAATTATAAACCCTCAATCAAATACCAAATTGGAAATTCTGAAAATAAAAGTTGAGATTAATAAAACTGAAAACAAGAAAACTATTGAATTTAAAAATAAAACTAAGAGTTGGTTTTATGAAAAAAAAACCCAACAAAATAGATAAACCTTCAGTTAATTTGATCAGAAAAAGGAAAGAGGAAAATCAAATTGTTAGTCTCAAAAAGTATAAGGGAGAACTTTCCTCCAATGAAGAGGAAATTAGAGTAATAATTAGCCCAACTTCATGCCAATAAATTCGATAATCTAAATGAAATGGAGGAATATCTACAAAAATATAGATTGCCCAGGTTAACAGAAGAGAAAATAAATTATTTAAATAGCCCCATTTTAGAAAAATAAATAGAACAAGCTATTAATCAATTCCCTAAGAAAAAATCTCCAGGACCAGATGATTTTACATGTGAATTCTACCAAACATTTAAAGAAAAAGTAATTCCAATACTATACAAACTATTTGAAAAAATAGTGACAGAAGGTATACTACCAAATTCCTTCTGTTATACAGATATGGTGCTGATAGCTAAACCAAGTAGGGTGAAAACAGAGAAAGAAAACTATAGACCCATTTCCCTAATGAATATTGATGCAAAAATTTTAAATAAGATTTTAGCAACAAGATTAAAGAAAGTTATCTCCAGGATAATACATCCTGACCAAGTAGGATTTATACCAGGGATGCAGGGCTGGTTCAATATCAGGAAAACTATCAGCATAATTAATTATATTAATAACCAAACTAACAAAAACCATATGATTATCTCCATAGATGCAGAAAAAGCATTCGATAAAATCCAACACCCATTCCTATTAAAAACACTAGAGAGTATAGCAATAAATGGGCTTTTCCTTAAAATGATTAGTAGCATCTACTTAAAACCATCAGCAAGGATCATATGTAATGGAGACAAACTAGAACCATTCCCAATAAGATCAGGAGTGAAACAAGGCTGTTCACTGTCACCATTACTATTTAATATTGTCTTAGAAATGTTAGCTTTGGCAATAAGACAAGAAAAAGATATAAAAGGAATTAGAGTAGGTAATGAAGAAACCAAATTATCACTCTTTGCAGCTGACATGATGGTATACATAGAGAACCCTAGAGACTCAAATAAAAAACTACTAGAAACAATTCACAACTTTAGTAAAGTTGCAGGATTCAAAATAAATCCACATAAATCATCAGCATTTTTATACATTACCAACAAAGTTCAGCAGCAAGAGATAGAAAAAGAAATTCTATTCAGAATAATGCATGATAGCATAAAATATTTCAGAATCTATCTGCCAAGAAAATGTCAGAAACTATATGAACTAAACTACAAAACACTTTCCACAAAAATAAAATCAGACCTAGTCAATTGGAAAAACATTAAGTGCTCATGGTTAGGCTGAGCGAATATAATAAAAATGACAATACTACCCAAATTAATTTACTTCTTTAGTGCCATACCAATCAAACTCCCAAGAAATTATTTTACAGATCTAGAAAAAATAGTAGCAAAGTTCATTTGGAAGAACAAAAGGTCAAGGATTTCAAGGGAATTAATGAAAAAAAAAGACAAATGAAGGTGGTCTTGCTGTACCAGATCTAAAACTATATTATAAAGTAGCAGTCATCAAAACCATTTGGTACTGGCTGAGAAATAGAACAGTCGATCAGTGGCATAGGATAGGATATCAAGACAAGCTAGGTAATAATGTTAGCAATTTAGTGTTTCATAAACCCAAAGACCCCAGCTTTTGAGATAAGTACTCACTATTCAGTAAAAACTGCTGCGATAATTGGAAACTAGTGTGGAAGAAATTAAGGCTGGACTCATGCCTAACACCGCACACCAAGATAAGATCTAAATGGGTTCATGATCTAGATATAAAGAGTGATGTTATAACCAAATTAGAGGAACATGGGATAGTTTACCTCTCAGACATGTGGAGATGGAATAAATTTATGTCCAAAGAAGATCTGGAACTCTTAATTGAACACCAGATAGATATTTTTGATTATATTAAATTAAAAAGTTTCTGTATTAACAAAACTAATGCAGACAAGATTAGGAGGGAAGCATCAAATTGGGAAATCATCTTTACATTTAAGCGTTCTGATAAAGGTCTCATCTCTAATATATATAGAGAGAATTGTCTCACATTTATAAAAATTCAAGCCATTCTCCAGTTGATAAATGGTCAAAGGATATGAACAGACAATTTTCAGATGATGAAATTAAAACTATTTATAATCATATGAAAAGGTGCTCCAAATCACTATTGATCAGAGAAATGCAAATTAAGACAACTCTGAGGTACCACTACACACCTGTCAGATTGGCTAAAATGACAGGAAAAGATAAAGATGAATGTTGGAGGGGATGTGGGAAGACTGGGACACTGATGCATTGTTGGTGGAGCTGTGAACGGATCCAACCATTCTGGAGAGCAATTTGGAGCTATGCTCAAAAAGTTATCAAACTGTGCATACCCTTTGACCCAGCAGTGTTTCTATTGGGCTTATATCCCAAAAAAATCATAAAAGAAGGAAAGGGCCCCACATGTGCGAAAATGTTTGTGGCAGCTCTTTTTGTGGTGGCTAGAAACTGGAAACTGAGTAGATGCCCATCAATTGGAGAGTGGCTGAATAAATTATGGCATATGAATGTTATGGAATATTATTGCTCTGTAAGAAACGAGCAACAGGACGATTTCAGAGGGGCCTGGAGAGACTTGCATGAACTGATGCTGAGTGAGATGAGCAGAACCAGGAGATCGTTGTACACGGCAACGACAGTACTATATGAGGATCAGTTCTAATGGACATGACTCTCTTCAACAATGAAATGATTCAAACCAATTCCAATTTTTCAGTGAAGAAGGCAATATACTCCCAGAGAGAGGGATGTGAAATGTGGACCACAACATAACATTTTCATGTTCTCTATTGATATTTGCTTGCATTGTATTTACTTTATTGGATTATTCTTTCTTGTAGATATGATTTCTCCTGAACAAAAAAATGATGTGTGGCAATAACTATACATATATTCGATTTATGTATCCTAACATAATTACCATGTAGTGAATATCCTGCTATCAAGGGGAGGAGTGGTGAGTAGGGGGGAAAATTTTTTAACAGAAAGCTTTGTAAAGGTTAATGTTTAGGGATTACCCATACATATGTTTTGCAAATGAAAAGTATTAATAATAAAAAAAAGAGGAAATAGGGACAGAAGGTATACTGCCAAATTCCTTCCATGAGAATGATATGGTGCTGATAGCTAAACCAGGTAGGGTGAAAACAGAGAAAGAAAACTATAGACCCATTTCCCTAATGAATATTGATGCAAAAATTTTAAATAAGATATTAGCAATGAGATTACAGAAAGTCATTCCCAGGATAGTACACTATGACCAAGTAGGATTTATACCAGGGATGCACAGCTGGTTCAATATTAGGAAAAGTATCAGCATAATTAATGATATTAATATCCAAACTAACAAAAACCATATGATTATCTCAAAAGATGCAGAAAAAGCATTTGATAAAATCCAACACCCATTCCTATTGAAAACACTAGAGAGTATAGGAATAAATGGGCTTTTCCTTGAAATGATTAGTAGCATCTACTTAAAATCATCAGCAAGCATCATATGTAATGGAGACAAACTAAAACCATTCCCAATAAGATCAGGAGTGAAACAAGGCTGCCCACTGTCACCATTACTATTCAATATTGTATTAGAAATGTTAGCTTTAGCAATAAGAGAAGAAAAAGAGATAAAGGAATCAGAGTAGGTAATGAAGAAACCAAATTATTACTCTTTGCAGATGACATGATGGTATACTTAGAGAACCCTAGAGACTCAACTAAAAAACTACTAGAAACAATTCATAACTTCAGCAAAGTGGCAGGATTCAAAATTAATCCACATAAATCATCAGCATTTGTATATATTACCAACTAAGTTCAGCAGCAAGAGATACAAAAAGAAATTCTATTCCAAATAATGGATAGATAATAGTATAAAATATTGGGGAATCTATCTGCCAAGGAAAAGTCAGAAACTATACGAACTAAACTACAAAACACTTTCCACACAAATAAGATCAGACCTAATCAATTGGAAAATCATTAAGTGCTCATGGTTAGGCTGAGCGAATATAATAAAAATGACAATACTACCCAAACTAATTTACTTATTTAGTGCCATACCAATCAAACTCCCTAGAAATTATTTTACAGATCTAGAAAAAATAGTAGCAAAATTCATTTGGAAGAAGAAAAGGTCAAGAATTTCAAGGGAATTAATGAAAAAAAAGGCAGATGAAGATGACCTTGCTGTACCAGATCTAAAACTATATTATAAAGTAGCGTTCATCAAAGCCATTTGGTACTGGCTAAGAAATAGAGCATTCGATCAATGGCATAGGATAAGATATCAGGACAATCTAGACAATAACTTTAACAATTTAGTGTTTGATAATCCCAAAGACCCCACTTTTGGGATAAGTACTCACTATTCCACAAAAACTGCTGGGAAAATTGGAAACCAATGTGGAAAAATTTAGGACTTGACCCACACCTAACACCACATACCAAGATAAAATCTAAATGGCTTCATGATCTATATAGAAAGATTGATATTGTAAGCAAATTAGAGGAACGTAGTATAATTTACCTCTCAGACCTGTGGAGATGGAATAAATTTATGTCCAAAGAAGATCTGGAACTCTTAATTGAACACCAGATAGATAATTTTGATTATATTAAGTTAAAAGTTTTCTGTACAAATAAAACTAATGCAGACAAGATTAGGAGGGAAGCATCAAATTGGGAAATCATCTTTACATTTAATGGTTCTGATAAAGGCCTCATTTCTAAAATATATAGAGAATTGTCTCATATATATAAGAATTCAAGCCACTCTTCAATAGATAAGTGGTCAAGGGATATGAACAGACAATTTTCAGATGACAAAATTAAAACCATCTGTAGTCATATGAAAAGTTGCTCGAAATCACTATTGATCAGAGAAATGCAAATTAAGACAACTCTGAGGTACCACTACACACCTGTCAGATTGGCTAAAATGACAGGAAAAGATAATGATGAATGCTGGAGGGGATGTGGGAAAGCTGGGACATTAATATATTGTTGGTGAAACTGTGAACAGATCCAACCATTCCAGAGAGCAATTTGGAGCCATGCTCAAAAAGTTATAAAACTGTGCATGCTCTTTGACCCAGCAGTGTTTCTATTGGGCCTGTATCCCAAGGAGATCTTGGAGGAGGGAAGGGGACCCATATGTGCAAGAATGTTTGTGGCAGCCCTTTTTGTACGGGCTAGAAACTTTAAACTGAAAGGATGCCCATCAATTGGAGAGTGGCTGAATAAATTATGGTATATGAATGTTGTGGAATATTATTGCTCTGTAAGAAATGACCAGCAGGGCTCTTTCAGAAAGGCCTGGAGAGACTTGCATGAACTGATGCTGAGTGAAACGAGCAAAACCAGGAGATCATTATACACAGCAACAACAATATTACATTATGATCAATTCTGATGGACATGGCTCTCTGCAACAAAGAATTGTCTCAAACCAGTTCCAACTGTTCAGTAAAGAAAACCATATACATCCAGAGAGAGGGATATGAAATATGGACCACAACATAACATTTTCATGCCCTCTATTGATGTTTGTTTGCATTGTGTTTCCTTTCTCTGATTTTCTTTTTTTTTTCTTGTAGATAGGATTTTTCTTGCACATCTTGTCATGTATTTCAACATTATTAACATGTAGTGGACTTCCTACCATCTATAGGAGGCGAGGAGCCTGGGGGTAAAATTTGTAACAGAAATCTTTGTAAAGATCAATGCTGAGGAACTACCCATACATATGTTATACAACTAAAAAGCTTTAATAAAAAAAATAGAGATGACCCTAGGTTACTCACTTAACCTATCTCTGTCTCAGTTTCTTGAATTGTAAAATGAAATAATAATATCACTTACCTCACAATAGCTTTGTGTGGATCAAATGAAGTAATATAGGCATAGTGTTTTTGCAAGTATTCTATAAAATGCTTCAAGTATTCTATAAAGGCTAGCTATTGTTCTTACTAAGCCTAAAATCAGAAGCTAAATTTTCCATAATTTCTCTATAATCTTCCTAATTTTCACAGATTCATAGAATATCATTAGTCAGTCTATTTGATCATTTCAATAGAATATAGCTTTAGTAATATAAGGAAACAAACTTATCTATTCCAAACCTCTCATTTTACCAGTGGATAAATTTTAACCTAAATAGATGAAATGATGTGCCCAAGGTCATATGGGTATATGTGACCAAAGTGTTTTGAGTCTGGGTCTTTTTATTCTGAAATCAGCACTTTTTTCTCTGTGCCACCTCACTTTTTAGTAAATATTTTAAAAATAGAAATAACTTTATGCGATAGTAGGAAAGTATTCATCCAGCTTTTGCTTTAAGATCATTATTGAGACATAGCTCTCTACTTCTCTAGGCAGCACACTCCAACTTTTGGTTTGCTCCAATGATTAGAAAAGTTTTTCCCCCTATTATCATTTCAAAAGCTGCCCTTTTGACTTGTACCTATTATTTCTATTTGTGCCAAGTAGAAAAAAATCTGATTCTTCATCTCAATGGCAATTCTTTGAATTCTTGAAGATAATGTTGATGTCCCCAGTTTTGTGTGATATTTTGTATAACACTATGATTTCTTTCCCCTTTGGCATTGTATTCTTTCATCTATCTTTGTGTGCATGTTTTCACCCCTTCACTAGACATTATATGTTTTGAAGGTAGGGAATATATATTGTCATCAAATTTCATTAAATTTCATTTTATCCACTCTTGCACTTAATATTTTATTCTGAAGATAATAAGTGCTCAATTAAAACTAGTTGGTTATTGGGTCAGAAAATCTAGCTTCTAGTTCTGGTTCTACAAATTGGGCAGGTCACTTTTCTACTCCGTATTTTGAGGATATTGAAGTAATTGTTATTTAAATATGCTTACAATATTAACACCATTTTCTATTTTTCTAAAGTGTTTTTCTCATCTCCTTATTGGGCTTAGCCTTTGGTGTTCACTGATCCCATGGTAATATAGTTAAGTTGTTATGGAATTCCTTGCTAGGACCTACAAAGCATAGGCATTTAGATGAGTTGGATATCTTCCTAGCTTAAAATAAATGCCAAATGGGTAGTCTGATATGTGGAGAACCATGCATACATATTTAATGTCAATACACTTTTTTTCCATATCTCACTGCTGTTTTTTTTTTTTGTCTGCTAAATGAGATTGATAGAGAAGATGGATTCCTGAATTGTTGCTAATGGTCCAAACATTACATTGTTTTGTCAACAGAACGCTATTGTTGAAAGCAATCTTTTCTCACCATGTCAATATCTATGCCATGCTGTGTTGATATTAATGGATCTGCCAGGAAAAGGATTTAATTAATCAGTTCCCAGAATAACTAGAGTCAACTTTCATCTCCCAGCTGATAGTTTTTCGGTGAGCAGGGGAGCAAAATTAAAAAAAAAAATATGGAGTGAGGGTGTCTCCATCTGCAAGTGTCCTGTCATAGTATACCTGTTTTGAAGAATACCTTAATATACCAACATTATAAAAACATAGATTATAAGATTTAAAGCTAGAAGACATTTCTGGAGATAACTAGTTTAATGCTTTCATTTTTACAAACAAGGACACTAAAGGCTATATAATTAAATTCCCAATATCACATAGTATGTTAATATCAGAGTACTAGAATTTTTATAATTTAATCTCAAATTTAATGATCTACATTGTTCTATTATGATTACAAGTATTATTATTAATGGCATTATTTGCATTGTCTATATGATAAAATCTCAGTTAAAAAGAGAAAAAATCGTGCTTCTAGAGTCATTTCACATTGAACTTGAAGGATTTGGACCTGATTCCAACTCCAAATCCAAATTTGTAAGACCAATAACTGAAGGTCTGTAAATATTTGAAGCAGTCAATTAAAAATATAACTGGCATTTATATAGCAATTTATGGTTTACAAAGCCCTTTACCTGAATCCATCAACATCAGTTCTACAGATTTTTTTTTTTTTACTGTCATTTTATATATGGGGAAACTCAGGTTCAAGAATATATTTAATTTGATGAAAGTTATAAAGCTACTAAATGTTAAAGTTTGCATTTCAAACCAGATCATCTCTATACATCAAGAGAAGGTCTCAACATTGTCAACATAATTAGTTATATGCATTGAATAGAAAAATTCTTTCTAGCTCTAGTAATTGACTGTGAAGAGCCTGCCTATCATGCTTATAGCATTGCTCTGGAGTGGATCAATGAACATTGACTTGAATTCACTGTGGACCAATGGACTTTTATATAGTGCCCCTTTTTTGGTAAAAAAAAAAAGTATGCAATTAACATATATTCAGGACATTTTGATATAAAATGAAGAATGAAAAATTGACAGAATAAAGGATTTAAATGAAACTAAGCATTTTCCCCTTTATACTTCAGGAGCTGTTCCATGCAATCATAAATTGGTCAGATATGTAAATGTTACTTAACTTCTTCATATTTCAAAGTATTTTATAGCCAAGTATCAAGTTTTTTATTGAGCTAAGCAATTTATCAAGAAGAAAAATAATTTATTAATTTTAAAAAGGGCAGTGAAACATAATCCTTTACTCTTCCTATAACAATCAAATACTTGAGAATTATTTGTTTATCTAATGACTAGCAGATGGATAGAGGTTATGATTTTATTTTTCTTATCTAGTAAGATCCCACAATTAAGCCTTTCTTTGGTGCATAGCAAAGTGAAAAGGATACTAACTTTGCAATCAGAAGACCTGTGTTAAAATATCAGCTCTTTTACTTTACTATCTAAGACATCTTGAGTAAGGCACTTATTCTGAATACCTATACTCCCATCTATCAAATAAAGGAATTAGATTATATTAACTCTGAGGTTTCCCAAGTTCAAAATCTATGAACTTTTGGTTATAAGATAGTCCCTATCATCTTGTCTTGGCATGTTTGTGACTTTGGTTATTAGGGCCTGCTCCCATGGAGCAAATATTCTGGCTGATCCTAAGAAGCTAAACAGATGGGTAGAATAGTTGTGATGATACACAACATAAACAATTCGGGGACAAGATTAACCAAATTCAAAATTATTGTGATTAGAAAAAGAAATCATTTCCTAGTGGTTAAATTTTTAAGACTGTCAATTAAGGAAAAGGGACATTCTTATCTTTTTCAGCAGTTGAAGATTTTTTTTTTTTTGATGAGGCAATTGGGGTTAAGTGACTTGCCCAGGGTCACACAGCTAGGAAGTGTTAAGTGCCTGAGGCCAGATTTGAATTCAGATCCTCCTGACTTCAAAAGTGGTACACTATCCACTATTCCAACTAGTTGCCCCAGGTTGAAGAATCCTTAAGGAAATTTTAGAACTTTTGGAATGATAAAAGGAAATGTTAACTTAAATCTCAAGTTGGGGGTATGCATACTTGAATAAAATTATCTATTTAAGTGATGAAGAAGCAAAGAAAAAATGAAATAGTCCTGCATTCAAGGAGATTCCATTCAACTGAGAGCAGTATATAATCACATAAGTATATATGATATAGAGACAAAATAAAGATAATTTCAAAATTGAAAACCAACGATCAGGGATCTAGAGAGAAAGGGATGGTTAAGTTAAATTTTGAAGGACTCTAGGGATTCTAAGAGAAAGGGATCAGGAACGAAGTAATTTTAGGCATAAAATAAATAGATTTTAAAATAAAAATAAATAGAATAAAAGACAGTAAAAGAACAATGGTAGAAGATGGAATGTTACATGGAAGGAACAAAAGATATATCTGACTGGACCTGAGTAAGTATGGAGGGGTATATTAGTATAGAGATATACATTGGAAACAAGCTGTGAATTTTAATATATTATCATTTTAATCTTTGCATACTTATTACCAGGGACCACGGATGCTTCCATATAAGAGAGATTTAATTCAAGTCTTTCAAATTTTTGGAAAAGAGATGAGTAGCCTTATTTTTCTGTTGACATTGAAATGTTCAAAAAAATGGAATGATAATTGAAGGACTCAAATATGTTTTTCTCTTCGACCTTCAAATGCTGGGAGAAAAATAATTGCAGTGCCACACATTTATATAATGTTTAAAGCACTTTCTATATAACAAACATGAACTTTCTACATAATGTATTCTATGAGATAATGTTGTTACTTCAAATTTATAGATAAGGGATACTGAAGCTCAGCGAATTGAAAAAATACTTATCCATAATCACATAGCTATTAAGTGTCAGAATTGGGACTAGTACTCAGCTCTCTTAACTGTGTTCTTGCCATCATGCCATATTGCCTGATGATGCATATTTGCCCTGCTAAAAGTACAGCTTTCTTTAAAAGGGAGGGGGAGCTGTTCCAATATTGTGGAAACCAAGTAAAGTTAAGACTCTGAGTTTGTAAGAGAGAATAGATATCAACAATGAGGAGACCAGCATCCTAGCTCAAATCTATAGCAGGGCTTTCTCTCTCTCTTTGCATGTGAGTCAGATTCATGGAAAATGCTCTTAGAGTTCGCAGAGTGAATGATTCTTTTTGAATAGCTTTCATTCCACTTAGGACAAGCACACTCATGAAATGAATGATAAACAATATTACTGAGATGAGCAATGGTATAACAGGCTGTGAGTTACTATGCCAGGCAACTGTGTCTACACATTCTAACAAAATAAAATGGGAAATTGAGGCAATTATAGAGAAAACTCAAGCCAAGCCAACAGGGCTGTCAGAAATATTCATATTATAGGAGTCTGCATGTGGCTGAGTATTGCCATTTTCTACTTTATAGCCATTCTTATGTTTGACTCACCATCATACAATCATAGGACCTCTAAATTGGAATGGCTTTTAGTTTAATCCAAATCTACATGGGAAATCCCTCTAAAACAATCACAAGTAGTGGCTATTTAGTCTCTGCTTGATGAAGAAAAGAAGGAAAGGAAATAAATATATAAGTGCCTAATATGTGACAGGCACTGTAATAATAGACACTTTGAAAATATTATTTCACTTGATATTCACAAAATACCTTTAAGGTAAGTATTATTATTAGCTACATTTTACAATTAAGGAAACTGGGGCTTATAAAAGTAGTGTTTGGAGCAGAATTTAAACTCATGGTGTTTTTTTGTTTGTGGATTTCTTGCAACTATATTCTTCTGCTGCAAAGAGGTCTCATCTGGCTCTCTTTCTGTCTCTCTGTTAACATACTAAGATCATCAGCCAAAGAAGTTTGTCTAATTTAAGAACATTGACACCAATTGTCTACTCATTCTTGGCAAAAATAATGGAGTGGTTGCTATTTCCTTCTACTGTGGACTAAGGCAAACATAGGTTAAATGATTTGCTCAGGGCCACTAATAAGGGCCTGACACTGGATTTGAAATGGTCTTCCTTTTTTCTAGGCCCAGCCCTCTATCCACTGAGGTAGCAAACTGCCTCCTGAGATTATATAGTAATAGGCTAATATCTTCCATAGACAACTCAATTCTGCAACCACTTAGCTCTACTGAATAGAAGAAAGTATGATTTATTGTTAATTTCTCAGATTCATCAATATCGCTAATCAGAATTAGAATGTTTTTAATATTATTTTCATTTAGATTACACATATAGAGATAGGTAGATAAATGGATATGTGTATAATACATACATATAAATATATGTACATGTATTTATAATTTCAATTACTTTCTTCTGACAAATATAACTTCAAAGATTTCTGTAAGTTAACATATATTTTTTTAAATGCCTACTCTGTGCCAGACTACAAAAATTTTAAAAAAAGTAAGGCCCAAAACAAAAAGTCCTTTTTCTCATGTATCTTACATTCTAATCTAGGACATAAAACACGAGCAATTTATGTGCAAATAAGATATATAGTGCATAACTTAGAGATAATTTCAAAAGAAAGTCACTTCCCTGTAAATGGAAAAAAAGAAAGAAGATTATTACATTCAACAAATCAACTAATAAAAATACAGTTAAGAAAAGGAATGTCTTGCAAGAAATAGCAAGAAGACCATTGTACTGGATCACAGAGGACATGGAAGATAAGTTTAAGACTACTAAGGAGAGAGAGTAGATAGGATTAAAAAGGGTTTTGAACACCAGAGAGAGGATTATACATTTTATATAGGAAAAAACACTAAGTCACAGGAACTTAATGAAGATGGAGAGATGAAATGGTCAGACTTGTGCTTTAGAAAGATCACTTTAACAGCTAAGTGGAAAATGATGAAAGATTTGTGACAGGGAGATCAACCAGAAAACTATTGGTTCAAGTGGAAGGTGCTGAGTGTCTCCATAAAGGGTGGTAGCAATGTCAGAGGGAAAAAAGAGACAGAAAAAAAGAGTGTGTAATTTTTTTTGTGGAATAGTATTTTTTTATTCATATCATATGCTTTTTTCTCAGAAATTTATTTATTTTTCATAGGCATTACTTTATGAATCATATTGGGAGGAAAAACTTAGAACAAAAAAGAAAAAAAAAACATGGGAAAGATTAAAAAAAAAAGACAACAGAAAAAGAATTGAACACAGCATGTGCTGATTTATATTCAGTCTCCTTAGATCTTTTTCTGGATGCAGATGGCAGTTTCTGTCCAAAGACTTTTGGGATTGCTTTGTATTACTGAAGCACTGAGAAGAAGCAAGTCTTTCATAGTTGATCATTGCACATTCTTGCTGTTTTTCTTATAAATTTGAAACAGTTCTTTATATATTTTAGAAATTGCACCTTTATCAGAAACAGTGGCTAGAAAGATTTTTTTCCCCAGCTTTGTATTTCCCTTTTAATCTTGTTTCTCTTGGTTTTGTTTGTGCAAAATCTTTTTAATTGAATATAATTAAAGTTGTCTATTTTGCTTTTCATAATATTCTCTAGTTTTTCTTTGGTCATAAATTCCTCTCATCTCCAAAAAACTGATAGGTAAATTATCCTTTGCTCTCCTAATTTGCTTAGGATATCATCCTTTATGACCAAATCATGTATCAATTTTGATGTTATTTTAGTATGGGGTGTAAGATGTAAGTCTATACTGAATTTATGACATTGTATTCAAGTTTTCCAAGCAATTTTTGTCAAATAGTGAGTTCTTATTACAGAAGCTGGAGTTTGGGGGTTTATCAATTATTAAGTCATTATAGGTCTTGATTATTGTGTTGTGTGTATCTAATCTATTAAGTACCAAATGGTTTTGATGACTGCTGCTTTATAATAAAGCTTTCTTTATGTTTGGTACTGCTAAGACACCATCCTTTTTTTTTTATTCCCTTGATGTTTTTTTTTTTACTTTTTGTTCTTCCAAATGATTTTTGTTATTATTTTTTCTACTCCTATACAACAATTTTTTGTCAGTTTGATTATTATAGCATTGAAAAAAGTAGATCAATTCAGGCAGAATTGTCACTTTTGTGTATATTAGTTTGGCCACTCATGAGCAATTGATATTTTTGTAATTATTTGGATCTGATCTTATTTGTGTGAGAAATGTTTTGTAATTGTATTCATGTAGTTCTTGCATTTGTCTTGGCAGGTAGACCCCCAATATTTTATGTTGTCCAGTAATTTTAAAGGGAATTTCTCTTTGTATCTCTTGCTGATAGACTTTGTCAGAAACATAGAGACATGTTGATGATTTAAGTGGGTTTATTTTATATCCTGCAACTTTGCTAAAGTTGTTTCTTTCCAGTAGATTTTTGGATGATTTTCTAGGATTCTCTAGGTATATTATCATATTATCTGAAAAGAGAGATAATTTTATTTCTTCATTGACTATTCTAATTCCTTTAATTTCTTTTTCTTTTCTTATTGCTAAAGCTAAAATTCTAGTACAATGTTGAATAATAGTGATAATAATAGGCATTCTTATTTCACCCCTGATCTTATTGGGAATGTGTCCAGGTTCTCTCCATTAGAAATAATGTTTGCTCTTGATTTTAAGATAGATATTGCTTATCATTTTAAAGAAAGCTGCCTTTATCCCTATGCTCTCTAGTATTTTTTTTTATTAAAGCTTTTTATTTGTATAACATGTATGGGTAGTTCCCCAGCATTGATCTTTACAAAGCTTTCCATTACAAATTTTACCCCCAGTCCCATCCCCTCCCTTAGATAGTAGGACGTCCACTACATGTTAATGATGTTGGAATACTTGGCAAGTTGTGCAAGAAAAATCCTATCTACAAGAAAAAAAAAAGAAAAGAAAATCAGAGAAAGGAAACACAAAGCAAGCAAACATCAATAGAGAGCATGAAAATGTTTTGTTGTGGTCTATATTTCATATACCTCTCTCTGGATGTATATGGCTTTCTTCACTGAACAATTGGAACTGGTTTGAGACAACTCTTTGTTGCAGAGAGCCATGTCCATCAGAAGTGATCATCATATAGTATTGTTGTTGCTGTGTATAATGATCTCCTGGTTCTGCCCTGCCATCTTATTTAACCAAGTTATGTTTTCCCCTTTCCTTTCCCCTTTCTCCCTTCCCCCTTCCTCAGTATTTTGCTTTTGATGACCCCCTCCCCCAAACAATCTTCCACCTTTTATGTCCCCTCCCCTTTTTTTACTTCTAGTTAATTATACCCCCAAACTTTAAGTATCCCCATAGTAGAAATAAAGTTCTCAAGAGTCCTTTCCTTTTTTACCTTTTTATGCTTCTCTTGAGTTCTGTGTTTGGAGGTTAAATTTTTTGTTCAGATCTGGTCTTTTCATTAGAAATAGGTGAAATTCACCTATATCATTAAATGACCATCTTCTTCCCTGGAGGATAATGCTCATTCTAGCTGGATAGGTTATTCTTGGCTGTAATCCACATTCCTTTGCCTTTCTGAATATCTGGTTCCAGGCCCTTCGATCCTTCAATGTGGAGGCTGACAGATCATGTGTGATTCTAATTATTGATCCTTGGTATTTGAGTTGTTTCTTTCTAGCTACTAGAAAAATCTTTTCCTTAGTGCGGTAGTCCTGACATTTAGCCACGATATTCCTTGGGGTTTTAATTTTGGGCTCTCTTTCAGGAGGTGATTGGTGAATTCTTTCAATGGTGATTTTGCCTTCTGATTCTACAACCTCAGGGCAGTTTTCTTTCAGGATTTCCTGGAAGATAGTGTTTAGGTTCTTTTCTTCATCATGGCTTTCAGGAAGTCCAATAATCTTGGGATTGTCTCTCCTAGATGTTTTTTCCAAGTCAGTTGTTTTTCCTAGGAGATATTTCATATTTTCTTCTACTTTTTCATTTTTTTTGTTTTTGTTTGACTGATTATTGAAGTCTTATTGAGTCATTCACTTGCATTTGTTCAATTCTTATTTTTAAAGTGTTGTTTTCTTCAGTTACCTTTTTAAGCTCCTTTTGTAACTGGCCAATTTGTTCATTGCACTTTTTTTCCACTTCACTAATTTTATTTTTCAATAAATTGGTGTCTTTTTCATATCTCTTTTGCAGGGCATCATATTCTTCTTACAATATATTGTATCCTTCTTGCACTGATTTCAGTTTCTTTTCCCATTTATCCTCCAGCTCCCTTTTGAGATTATTTATTCAATCTTCCAGGAAGGACTTTTGAAAAGGGGACCAGGGATGGTATTTGCTGACTTCCTCTGGAGTTTTGTCTAAATGAACCTCAGGATCTGGGATGTGCCCTTCTTTCTCTCAATAGAAGCTGTCTATGGTGAGAGCTCTCCTTTGCTTCTTCATTTTTTTTAGACAGTGTGCAGGTCTGTTTAAGGCTAGAAAAGTGGCTGCAGCAGTTTGCCCTGTGGCAATTCCTCGAATTAATTTAAAGTGCTGTGCTGGTGGGGGCTAGGACTAAGTTGAATTACTCCTTAAACAAGGAAAGTCTGCCAGAATACCTGCCCCCAATCAGGGCAGAGTGTCCTGAGTGCCTCTGATAAACTCCAGGTGTTTGGAGTTTGGAGTTTCTACTAAACTGAGCTGAATCCCACTGTCACTTCTGACCTGCACCAAGCCCACTGTTTATCCCTCTGCCCTAGTTAAAAAAGACTTGATATAAAGTTCTTCAGAGGTAACTGGAAGCAGTGTCCAAATATTTCTGGATTCGTTGACTTGAAGATCAGTTCAGAGGCTTGTTTTATTGTTGATTTGAGAGAAGATCGGAGGAGGACCCAGAGAGTCACATTTTCACTCCGCCATCTTGCCTCGCTCTCTAGTATTTTTAATAAGAATGGTTCTTATATTTTGTCAAAAGCTTTTTCTGCATCTCAAGATTACTATGTGATTTCAGTTTGTTTTGTTATTGATAGCATTGATTATGGTAATAGTTTTCCTGTTATTGAACCAACCTTGCATTCATGGTATAAGTCCCACTTGGACAAAATGTATTATCTTGCTTAAAAATTACTACAATCTCTTTACTAATATTCTATTTAAAATTTTTGCATCAATATTCATTAGGGAGATGGTTTATAATTTTCTTTTTCTGTTTTGGCTCTTCCTAATTTAGCTATAAATATCATATTTGCATCATAGAAGGAATTTGGCAGTACTATTTATTTACTTATTTTTACAAAGATTTGCTTACTATTGGAATAAATTATTCTTGAAATGTTTGGTAGAATTCACTTGTGAATCCATCTGGCCCTGAATATTTTTTTTTATTTCTCATTTAGTTCATTAATGTGTTTTTCACTTTCTTTTTCTGAAATGGGACTATTTCAGTAATTAATTTCTTTTGTTAATCTGGGCAATTTATATTTTTTGTAAATTTTCATCCATTTTGCTTACATTCTCAGATATGCTGCTATACATTTAGGCAAAATAGCTCTGACTTATTGTTTTAATGTTTTTTGTCATTGGTAGTAAGTGAGGGCATACTTGTGAAGGTAAAATTTACAGAACTTTTTAACAGATTTAATAAAAGGATGTGTGTGTGGGAAACAAAGAGAAAGAAAGAGACAGACAGACAGATGGAGACAGAGACAGACAAAGAGAGAGACAGACAGACAGAGACAGAGAGACAGAGAAAGAGACAGAGAGAGAGAGAGAAGCAAAGAGACAGACACAGAGAGAAACTCAGAGAGAGAGAGAGAGAGAGAGAGACAAAGAGAAAGAAACAGAGACATGGAAATAGAGAGACAGAGTCAGAGACAGAGTCAAAAATAGGGCAGAGACATACAGATACAGAGTTAAAAAGAGAAAAAGAGAGAGAGAGACAGAGAGAGAGAGAGAGAGAGAGAGAGAGAGAGAGAGAGAGAGAGAAGGAGGGAAGGACGGAGAGAGACACAGAGAGAGAGAGAAACAGAGACAGAGACAGAAAGAGAGAGAGAGAGGAATGATGTGTGGGGGGTGGGAGTTGAAAATGATATCTAGATTTCAAGTTGTGCTCCTGGGAAGATGATAGTGTCTATAGAATTAAATAGAAAATTCATCACCCAATATTTATTAAGTGTCTACAATGTGCTAGGTGTTCTACTAAGTGGTGGGAATGCTAAAAGAAGCAAGACATCCCTTGATTTAAATGGTTTTTCAGACTAAATGGGTAGAGAAAGGGCTTGGTAGAAATGATAATCAATTTCCCATTTCATTATCTTTATGAGATACTAATAATCCATTAAATCCAAAGACCCCAATTTGTTCAGTTATTTCCGAGTTGGCTGAACTCCTATTTCTAGTTAGCATTTGTCATCAATGGAGTGAATAAACTTGTGTGCTTGCTTCCATGCATGATATTTTCAGCCATGTTACCAAATGCTTTCAATGAGAACAAATGTGGTATCAAAGTCAACTATAGTACTGGTAGTAAATTCTGCAACTTAAAAAGATTGCAAGCCAAAACTGAAATGGAGGGAATGTCGGTGCATGTTGTTTTCTTTGCAGATAACTCTACACTCACAAAGCTGAGGTGCCAAAAATTTTGTGTACATAAGTCTATTTACCTATCTATCTATATGTATGTATAGTATGACCAGTCACAGCAAATGTTAAAATTTTGAATGCTGTGGATAATTTTACTTACCATGGCACTATACTTTCCAAGGACATACTCATTGATAATGAAGTTGAGCATGCATTATCATGCTAATTCAGAGTTCAGGAGATTCCAAAGGAAAGTGTGGGACAAGAAAGATACTTGACTTACTGACAAAATGAAGGTCTACAAAGCTGTTATTTTGCCTCATTAATGTGTACATGTGAAACTTGACCAGTATACCCATGCCATGCCAGGAAACTGAATCTCTTCCATTTGAATTTGTGTAGATTCCGAAGATCATCTGGCAGGATAAGATAGCAGATGTTGCGGTCCTTTCTCAAACTAAACTGTCAAGCAATCAAACCCTACTGCTGAGAGCACAACTCGATTGGGATGCCCACATTATTTGAATGCCAGATATATGCTTGCCAAAAAGACTATTTTATGGAGAACTCCCACAAGGTAAGCACTCACAAGGTGATCAGAAAAAGCTATACAAGGACACTTTCAAGGTCTCTCTTAAGAATTTTAGAATTAATTGTATGACAAGGAAGTCACTGTTGTAAGACAGCCTAGTATAATGTGCTCTCATCAGAGAAGTGCTATGCTCTATAAGCAAAGAAGAATTAAAATAGCTCAGAAGAAACATGAGATGCTCAAAGGAGAATCCACCCCATATGCACACAGAAATTATTTGTGTCTGACCTGTGGTACAACTCATATTCATCTGATCAGTAACAGTCAGACATACTAAAGTGACTCTAATATAGTGATGTTGTTTGGTCCTTTTTGAGAATAAAGAGCAATAATCAACTGATGTCACCATAAAAAGCACTACTATGAATAATTTGGCAAAAAGGAGGGCTTTCTTCTAATTTTGACTCCATTCCGCCAAGTGAAGAAATGACAGGATAAAAAAGTAGTAGAAAGAGTAGTCACTAATTTGGAGAATATTGTCAATTTACCAAAATTTATCAAATTTAAAATTATTTCCAAAATTATCATATGATATAATAGATGCACCACTAATACTTTAGCATGTTTCTGTTCCACAAGGCTTTTTGAATAACTATTTTTGAATAACTATTTATTGGCTTGATCACTTTGAAGAGTATAAAATAAAACCACAAAGTTGTTTGAATTTTAATTTATTTAACCATTATCAATTGAGAGTAATTTTTTTCAAATTGATATTAATCATTTATAATTCTATTTTGAAAACTATTTAATTATAATACAAATACATGCATTTTATGACATCTATATCTTTTAATGATTTATCTACTAGAATTCTGATTTCATCAGTGTAGGGAGAAAGAGCAAACATATTAATCGAAATCAGCCCCTATACTGAAATTTACGGTTTTAGGTTGCTATATGGGATATTGTTTGGTTTAGTCACTCACCAGATGTGACATATCTAGCATGCTTCAGATGCAGGACCCCAAATTTTTCTGATTCAGAGTTTTGATCTCTATACATTAATTTCTGCTTTCTTTTTGGCAATATATGCTTTAATTCTCACAACATATTGGGTGTTAATATCATTCAAGTGTTATTTTGAGAAACAAACTTTGCCTCTAACCTACCATTCTATATTTGATTCTATATTTGAAATTATTTTATCTTTTACATTTTTATCTATTCTCTTGATTAATTTTGGCCTTAAAGTCAGTTATGAATTGTTTATGTTCATAGTTTTACTCATTTTTATATTGATTTCACATATGAATTTTTAATATGGTGTAAGATGCTAGTTTAAGCTAAATTTCTGCCAAACTGACTTCCAGTTTTCCCAGTAGTTCTTTTCAAATAGAATTCTTCCTCTAGGAATAAATATGAATTTTTTAGTCTTATGAAGGAATACCTATCATTTCCCACAGGACCCCCTTTTTTAGCTATACTATACCCACTTACTTTTTCTATGCACTTATACAAGTTATTTAAATTTTATATGTAATTTCACATAAGAAATGAAAAGTCTTCATGTGGAACAGGTGTATTCAATATTCCAAAGCCAAATATTTTTAACTGTAGTCTCATCAAGAATGACAACACCTGTATTACTATATTTGCATGCATAATTTCATTCTTGCTCATTGTGTATCAAATCCATCTACAGAACTCATCAATATGCCAATTTAAATCATAGATTACTCCTGGTTTTGTTCAGTATGGAAACATTTTCCTGCACAAAGCTATCAGTAAAAAGTTAATTTAGGGCCCAAATTCATTTTGAAAAGGCCTAAGCAGCGCATAATTTTCCTGAATATCTTTTGAGGATGAACCTAGTTGCACAATGTATGAATGATTCATAAATAAAAATAAAGGATGAATTACACAGACACATATCAGTGTGTGAAACGAATAAAGATTAGCTTAGGTATTTTTAGTTACTGGCATTTGTATGCCTTTGCCTTTTAGTGAGAGTAGATATACTCCAAAATGAAGACCTAAAGACTGCTCAGTGTCTATCAGCAGCATGAGCCTGGTCTCCTTTCCCAGAAGACCCTGAGAGATCATGAAGTATCACTTCTTTGTTTATAGATCACTGTAATATTTCTGACATCCTTATCTTGAAAAAAACATACCAGTTGTTTACAATATTATATGAGAGATTATTATTCAAGCAAAAGTTGGACTACATGGAATTTCAGTCCCTTCAAAATTTGGGATTCTGGGATTTTCTGAAGTATGTGTTTCAGGGATGCTAATGTTAGGAAACGGTTAAAGTCGAGGAATCATATTGAAAGACCCAAAATATATAAATATCTTAATGATATTTGGATAATTCTTTTATTTTGTCTGGTCCTTTATTTCATCATCTATAAAATGAAGGAGTTGGATCCCTCAGGAAGGTAACATGTATAGTGGATAGAGTTTTGTAAAATAATTGACCTAAAATCTTACTACTTACATGACTCTGGGCAAGAAGCTTAAAATCTCTGGTCCTTAGCTTTATATCTATAAAATGAGGGGAACTGATTTGATCTTTAGTACTTTCTATTTATAAATCTAAGAGCCTATAGGATGATTTCAGCATTGACTTCCAGTAAATAGCCTTATAATTTTAAAATGTATTTTTCCCAAACCACATTTTCTAGTTTTATTTTTTTCATAGCTTGTATGTAGTGTTGGTGACTCAGTTTCTATATCTTTCAAATGTGGATATTATTGCTTCTGCTTTTGAGCTTATCTGCAAATTAACATGGCATAATAAAAGTCAGTTTTGGAAGGAGGAATACCTGAGTTCAAGAAATAGTTCTAAGATATAATCACTGTGTGCTCTTGGATAAATAAGAGTGAATGAGTGTGTGTGTGTGTGTGTGTGTGTGTGTGTGTGTGTGTGTGAAAATCTAAGCAGTTTTCTAAGACTAAAATTAAATAGGTTTTGATATTTTTAGTGAAAGGAACTGGCTCACCCAGATTATGTGTTTATTCTTGACCTTTTTCCATATATTTCATGGTGATTGTAGCCATTAGGATTGGAATTAAAGATGGTGGAGGAGATTTATCTGCTCCCATAGTAACAGCAATAGAATCTTTTAAGGGAAACACCTGTCAGGATCAAAAAAGTAGGATCTAGCTAAAGAGTTAAATTGATTTGAAAGAAATTGAGGAGAGCAAAGAGAATCAGATGGCTGGAGATGTGATTTCTGCTTAGGAGACATAAGGCTTTGGTGATGAGTGTCCTTTGAATTTTAGCCTGTAAGTTCTAGTTTTTTTTTTTTCCTCCTAAAAATGTATACTTAAACACTAGTCCAGGATTTTAGCTAAGCCCAAAGCTAAAGACAAAAAAGACCTTGGCCAAGCAGCAGAGTCAAGCATTTTACCCAGGAATAAGCCAAGAGACTTAAGATAGCAAGTTAGTAAGCAAATCTTCATCTTATACAAACACACACACACACACACACACAAAATCACAAAAGGAAATAAGTGGAGGGGAAGGGATAGTGGTGCTGACTATATAAATTGCCTTGGTCACATGTGCTCTCTGTATGTGTCCCTTTCCAAAAGTGAAAACTGTTGTATTGTATATTAATCCTTCGCTGTGCATTTGTAGGAGAGTGTGCCACAGGTTCAAGAGTTAAAGGAGAGGGTTTTTTCCCTTTGTTCTTTCTTTCTTTAGTATGAAATGTTCATAGACATGTAAAAATCTTGGGTCAAGCATGCCAGGATACATAATCCAGGCTACACAATTAACCTGTCCCCTAAAAATAAGGGTAAATGCCAAACTCACAATCATATGTCCAAAAGTTTAGCATGCATATGTCCATTTCAGAAACATTTTTGTGTGGTCCTTTTAGTTATCTGTTGCATATAATTGCATCAGCTGGGGCTTGTGAGCCAGATTTTGATTAGTTTGATTAGTCTTAAATTTCTTGAACTCAGATATTCCTCCTTCCAAAATTGACTTTTATTATGTCATGTTAATTTTCAGATAAGCTCAAAAGCAGAAGCAATAATATCCACATTTGAAAGATATAGAAACTGAGTCATCAACACTAGACAGAAGCCATGAAAAAAAAATAATACTAGAAAATGTGCTTTGGGAAAAATACATTTTAAAATTATAAGCTATTTACTGGAATTCAATGCTGAAATCATCCTATAGACTCTTAGATTTATAAATAGAAAGTACTCAAGATCAAATTCAGTTCCCCTCATTTTATAGATATAAAGCTAAGGACCAGAGGATATAAGCTTCTTGCCCAGAGTCATGTAATACTATTTTTAGAATAAGGTAGTAGTCTTTGGATGCCCAACTGGCAAATACATGTTGGATGAGAGGGAGAGTAGCTCAAAGGGGCACTGCATATATTTATATTACCATCAATGTCAGTTTTTATATAGAAAAACTATCATAGAATAATGGGTAAAAGATTAGTATGGAAGCAAGAAAATTTGGAAGCAAAGTAAATCCTCCTTCAGCTACTAATGGCTAAGTGAACCTAGGTCAAGTGACAGCGTCCTTGAGCCTCAATTTTCTTTTTTCTTTTTTTTAAAGCTTTTTTATTTACAAAACATATGCATGGGTAACTTTTCAACATTTATCATTGCAAAACTTTCTGTTCCAAATTTTTCCTTCCTTCCCCTTACCTTCTCCCCCATATGGCAGGTAGTCTAATACATGTTAAATATGTTAAAAATACCTGATAAATCCAATATATGTATGTGTATTTATACAGTTATCTTGCTGCACAAGAAAAATTGGATATAGAAAGAAAAAATACCTGAGAAGGAAAACAAAATGCAAGCAAACATCAACAGAAAGTGTGAAAATACTATGTTGTGATCCACACTCAGTTCCCACAGGCCTCTCTCTGGGTGTATATGAGCCTCAATTTTGTTAGCTAAAATCAGGGCTCATAATAGTACATAATATAAAAATGTTTCTAATTTCTACTTGTATCTATGTAGAAGACACCTGTTGATATTCATAAAATGATATATAAAATCATCCATTAATATAAATGTATATTACCATTAGTGTTAGTGGTAGTAATATGTGTTTAGTACAAAACAAACTATATAAAGTTCAGAGTAAGACTTAATAAAAGTGAACTTAGCATTAGGCACAGCACCTAGAAAATAGTTATCAAATGCATGACATTTGAACTAAGTTTTAAAGACTATGAATATAGGAAGATCATGATGAGGGTATTGTAGAAATGGTGATCACTATGAGGAAAGACATAGAAGCAGTAAATACTTCAGAAACATAAAATTCCGGCTGAAACTGATACCAGATATGTGGATGAGCAGGGCTATGATTGAGACGATAATATTTTATCCAAAGACTACTTCATCCTTGAGAAGTAACAAAGAATCATTCCTGTCCTGAAGACATTAATGATCATAGAATATTAGAATCTCACTGTAGACAGGGACCTCAGGGATCATATACTTCAATTCTTTCCCAGTAAGAATCCTTTTTTAAAACTTCTCTGATAAGCCATCCAGTCTTCATTCAGACACCTTCAGGAAAAGAGAATTTGCTAAAACTCTGGAAAATCTAATCAGTTTTCATAGTGTTCTACTTGTGTGGGTGTATTTTCCTTAGAGTTACTTGAAATCTGTCCTTGTTGGAAGAGGTGTTTTTCCCCCCAGTTTCTAAAGAAAAATAAGGAAAGTATTAAAAAAAAACATTTAAAAATATTTAATGAGGATTCATTAAATAAATGGGGAGGAGGGAAAACAAGACAAATAAAACAAAGAATAAGAAAAAAATGTTCTCAAAAAGAATGCTAAAATTTGGCTCTCTGAGTGATGGTCAAGCAGGAATAATAGTTCCTATATTCTTTACTGATTTAGTTACCAAAGGGGCTGTACTTTGGAAGCAAAGTACATCAAATTCCATACCAGAGCAGTAGACTACTAAGGCAAATGAGGCCATGCAAAGCATTGATTTCCTGTAATCCCAAAGCACAGGCTGTTTATCAAATGCACATGAATGGGCCTTCTCAAAGGAGTAAAGAATTGGTAGGAAACCAAGCCTGTAAAATAACTCCAGAGTTGGGCTGACTAAACAGCCATTTCATTTCCTTTAATCATGTAGATAAAAGAAATATCAAAGCCTTATGTACTTCAAGTTCCCAAAGAAGAGAATGGAGGTGACAGCATGAAAAAGGATAATATTCATATTCTTATTATTAATCACAATACAATCATGGGCATTATATGTGCAAAATGGTAAGATCTTAGAATTTCAAAGTTGGAACAATTTTTAGGATATAAAATGTTATAGTGTGAGACATAGAAGTGACTTTAGAATTTTAACCCTGGAAAGGGCCATTGAACATACATTATTAGAGCTGAAAATTCCTTAGAATGTAGAAAATGAAATGTAAAAGATAAAGTGGTAACTCTAGATGATCACAAAGGGTGACACAGAACTTAGAAATCCATATATTGAAATTTAGAGAAGCCACAGAGATCATCTACTCCAATATGTTCCTGAACAAGAATCTTCTAACACACATAACTGATAAGTGGTCATATAGCTTTTACTTCATGACTTTTAATAAATGAGAAACAAATATTATCAATTGTTTTCTGCCTAGTAACTCCTCTGCTTTATGAGTTCATTAAATTCACTAAAAGTGGCTCCCAATTTTCCACAGTTAAATATAAACTCCTCTTCAAAATTCAAAGACCCCTAAAATCTACCTCTATTATATCTATTCATTTTAAGTAAAGGCATATTCGACTATGCTTGTGCGGAGTCCTCATGAGTGGCTAAATGTCCAGAAGCACATATCTGAGCAGAGTGATGAATGAAATTCTGAAAGATGAGCTTAACTTAATAAATTAAAAGCATCTAACAAAGTACAGTAGGGCCTCATTGACTCATGTAAAGATTGTATCGCATTCAAAACCAAGCATGGAAGGGTGATTGCTTTGTAAGAGCTGCTTTGTTTGATCCAGCTCTTCCCAATGACCAAGATGATATAAGGGAGAGAATGTTCCCCCTTGTGTGGAAATACTTCATTATGTCTGTTTTCACCAGATCTTCAGTTCTACCGTATCTTTTGAAAGAACCAATTAATTGATTAAGTGACATTGAAGTACTCATCATAAGAAGATATCAATAATGTAAGAGAGATACCTCACTATATACAAGAAAGATACAAAGAGATTTGGAAGAAGGAAAGTATTAGTGCCATCAGGAAATATGTTCTGCTGAACATGTAAATCTTGATATATATTAGGTTTCCTGGGAGACATAAATCATGAGGTAGTATTTTCCAGGTACAAGTAATTTAAACAAAATTTCATTGTGTGACCTCTAAGATCTCCTCCAGTTATGATATTATTTGCTCAAATTAGCCCATGCTTATTACATTTTTAGATCCAAGATATTAAAAACATCAAAAACAGTGCTCAAATAAGTTGTGTCATAGATCCAAAGATCCTAAGTTTAGAGATGCAAGGGATTCTAGAGACCATTTAATTTATGATCTAGCCCATATCTTCTGTGAATGTATGTGTATTATGGACCCTTTTAGTAGAGTTTTGGCAAAATCTATGAACCTTTTTTCAGAATAATATTTTAAATGCTTATAAAATATATAAAATTTAAAAAGAAAGTAATTATATTGACATTCAGCCATTAAAATATAAGCAAAATAAAAACAAGTTTAAATAACTCAGGTTAAGAATTTCTGATGTATTCTAATCACTTACCAAAAGACTCAAAAGTGTATGAGATAGCATGGAGGAGGGATAACCTGTGTCTTTGGGGATAATACTTACAACTATGAGATTACAGATCATCCAAGCATCAAATTATCATTGTATTACTATAATCAGATTGCTTATTAAGGTTCCTCTCCCATCATGAGGCATTTTGGCTGATGTAAAGTGTAACTGATTGTGACTAAAACATTCCAAGAATGATCTCTTCTCCTGGAAGTATTTTTAAACACCTGCAATTTCACAGGTGAACTGGAAATACCATAAGTATAGATTCATCCAGCAAAATATAAGTGAACCACACACATGCACACACACACACACACATACACACATACACACATACACACATACACACAAAAGTAGAAAACAAAGAAGAAAGACTTCTCCCAAAGGGAATAATAAAGACTCAATATCCCCTCAGATTCCGGCATGAATGCCTGTCTGTTTTGAAACATAATTAAAATGAATTTAATAATTCTTTAAGGACTGGTTATTCTTCTTTCTACAGAAACTGGCAGCATGCATATAAGATCAACTGATACACACTATTGTCTCAAAGGAAACTACTGTCGACAATATTTGCATTTCAAGTGAGCATCAGGTCTGGTTTGTCGCTTTGAAAATACAGGTTGTGCATGTATCTCCAGCAGAAGCAGTGGCAATATTCCACATTCACAAACCTGGGCTCTTTATGAATTCTTGTTACCATGATCACCAAGATGATATGAAAACTATTCAGACAATCTCAAAGTAGGATGAGATCTCAGGATGACTCCTTCAATTCCTTGCCTAAAGCAAATGGACTTGTCTGTCTTCCCAGACAAATGGACATACAATTTAAATACCATCATTGTTGAGAAATTCACTATCATTCCCTATCTCATAAGGTAGTAGAAAATAATTTTCTCTGACTACAAAAATTATTTGTGATTTGTTTTTGAATCCCCAGTGCATTGAGCAATGCCCATACCTAGTAGGTACTTATTAAGTATTTGTCAAATTGAATTTATTAAGATATATTGAATTATGTTTGGAAAGCTTTAGTACTTTCTTATATTAAGCAAGTCCTAGTCAAGTCAGTCTTTTCATCTTTAGGTTACCTCTATTTCCTTTCATGAGAACAGGACCTAACAACTGTATTATCTGAAAAATATTCTGGCAACATATTTTTAAGAAAACAACGCATAAAATTAAAACATCCTAGAGATGCAGGATACCTATTTGACCTGTATCATGAGAGGTAATCACCAGTACAATACTACAATATGTAGTCTTTCACTTAAAGAAAAACAATAAAACAAAATAGATTTGTTGAATACATTACCTCCAGAGGCAGCTCATTCAATTTTAGTTATGATTGTTAGAAAAATGTTTGCTTTATTTTGATTTTGTTGTTGCAACAACAATTTTTCTCTCTTTAAATTTTACCTAGTTCTGCCTTTTTGTCAAATAGAACAAGTCCATTGCCTCTTTTTAAGAATGCTTCTTATGTATAAAACTTGCAATTATGTTTCATCTGTGTATTATCCAATAATCTTTCTTTACCTAGACTTAAAAACATTATTCTTTCCCTTCCTATTCTTAAGCTCACTCTTCACCCTGGTGACTACCCTTTGGACTATTTAAGGTTCCTCCCCCAAACAAGTCAGTTACATTGAACAAAACACTATTCAAGAAGTGGTCTGTCTTACATAAATTTAGTAACATGATCAAGCATATAAAAGAAAGTAAAATTTTATATTATTTCTATAAAATATACCTTGAAAATTAAAGTATATGTTGTTCAAGTAACACTGACATGTATGAGAAGATAAGAGATACAAGATCAGGCAGGAAAAGAGGCAGTAAAATCACTGAATATTTATGATTTGCACTATATAACAAAACAATCTTTATACACTTACAGAAAGACTTATGGCTCCCTTGGTATTTACATAGTTCAGGGAGAAGAAAATTAAGAAAGAGAAGGCAACCTTTAAATAACTTAAAAGACATAAAACCTTTTGGGGAAAAAAATCCCTATATGGGATACTCATTTTGACAGAGTCATGATTTTAGATGCACCATTACATCATACTGATGTATAAAATGGAAGAATTGCTGCTAGACAGTTCTGAAAAAAGTTCATCTGAGGTGTATCATTTAAGGAATACAATGTAATAAGAGGTAACCAAGTCTACCTATAATCTTATAATACCCTAAATGAATGAATAGCAAACCCTTAATTGGATCAAAAAATACTAATAAATAAGAAAAAAATGAGAAAAGACAATTTAAAAAAACAAACAAACAAACAAAAAACAAATATCAATTGAGACCAGCTCACATTTCCAAAATCCCCATCCCTATGACATATACAGACATATATCTAAGTCTCACATAGCACAGCCTGTTAATCCAGAACAGTCCCTGACCCTCTTGACAAATACAATTTTAAGCATTTCAGAATGTTTTCAGGGCAAGATAACTGCCTTTAACTTTCTCAAGGAAGTTGACACATATGACTGAGAATACTACCTAAGTTCAAGACAAAAAATAAAGAAAAGTGGTGGATATATGGGAGGGCAGGAGTTGTAGACTATCAATTCCTGTAAAGAAGATTGTAGGGGTAGTAAAGTACCAGAAAAATAGAAATTGTTATAATCATCAAATACATTGCAGAAGAAACTAGTAAGGAAGCAGGAATGAGAGAAAGGCAGAAACTATTTTGAACAGTAAACACTATTTGTTCCCAGCCACAGCCCCTGAGACCCTATTTCAAACTTTTTTTTCATTTTTTTATTTGAAAAAACAGAGTAAGAAAAAAAATACAAAACAGAATAAAGCAAAACAGAAGAGAACATTGTCACATGCCCTCCAAACTCTTTAACATTAACTTTCCAAAAGTCTTGTTCGGAAGTCAGTCTCACAGTTCAGTAGAAGCTGTGACTAGAAAAGTTGGAGAGGGGCAGCTAGGTGGTGCAGTGAATAGAGTACCACCATGAACTCAGGAGGACCTGAGTTCAAATCTGGTTTCAGACACTTAACATTCTATAGCTGCAGGACCCTGGGCAAGTCACTTAACTCTAAATGTGCCTTAGGGGGAAAAAAAGTTGGAGAAAACTTCAACT
The DNA here is from genome assembly GCA_023553655.1 of Myrmecobius fasciatus. Taxonomy (NCBI): domain Eukaryota; kingdom Metazoa; phylum Chordata; class Mammalia; order Dasyuromorphia; family Myrmecobiidae; genus Myrmecobius; species Myrmecobius fasciatus. Next base: position 29,616 of record JAJPUD010014805.1, read on the forward strand.
ATAGTATCTTGTGCCACCTTAAAAATAGGAAATTGAACAATGAAGATAGAGATCAGTTTATTATGGAGTTGGAATAAACAAATAGTAATAGGAAAAGAACTTTCCAATAAATGAATATTTCCCAACAAGGGAAACTAATCAAAATTCCCTAAAGAAGACATGGAAATTATTGCATCCTCAAAGCCTACTTAAAATGAAAATGGAGTATTTCCAGTTATAGTCCATGTAAATTATTAGGGTCATTAGTTAAAGTCTTAATTGAAGTAAGTATAACGCTCCTTCAGGGTTCCAGGTATTTCTTCTGAGAGGCCACTGAATTGAACTTCCATTCTAGAGTGTTCTCAATATTAATCCTTATGTCTTATATCATAGATATCCTCCATTGATTAGTGCCCCAGTGACTTTTTAAACAGTTAAGATTAATTGGGATTTATAAAGGGATATTTACTGAGAAAGTTTGCTGAGAACAGAAGTTATAAAATGACGATTTCCATAACTCTCCCCTATACCATCTTGATCAATCTTTTCCTTATACCATCTTGGTTAAATCTAAAAGCAGTTGCTATAATGCATTTGCAAATTAATTTCTAAGTAAGGGATATTCATCAATGTATTATGGTTATAGAGTTACACATCTTTGTTTTTGGGTCAGTTTAAAGCTGCTACCGGGATCTTTTTCTGAGCTTGACTAGGACTACCAGTCTTGGAACTAGACTTGGACTAGGCTTGGAAACTACAAATTCTAGCATGGACATCTGATTCCAAACTCCGGTAGCTCCCGCTTCTGAACAATTGAAGCTGTCAGAAAAGCAGACTAATCTGTTCCATCTAAAGAAGAAAAAAAATGGAATATGTATCAAAAGAAGAGTTAAAGAGTGTGATCATGACTTCAAGTTGATCTGAATGATAATATTAAACTATTAGTGCCAGGTTTCTCTCTTTACAATTGAATATTTATAGGAGTCCTTGACACTTCAAAGTCAAATTTAGTCTTTTAGCAGAATGGGATAGAAACAGAGAGAGATATAATGAGAGAAATGCAGAGACAGACAGAGATCCACAGTGACAGAGAAAGAGGTAGAGACAGAAATAAAGAAGAAAACAGAAAAATACAAGTAAAGATAGGCCCAAAGATAGAAAAACACAACACAGAAAAATACAAAAAGAGATAGGGGAGGGAGAAAGAAAAAAAGGTGGTAGGAAGGAAAGGAGTGAAGTGGAGAAAGAAAGATCAGCATTTAACTTAAGAAATCGACATATTCCATCGTCATCTAAAAGGAACAAATCTATCTAATTGGGAGAAGAACTTCATGATCAGATTTTTGTAAACACAAAAAAATTGCAAACTGAGTTATGACTTAAAAAGAGGAAGGGAAAAACTGTGCCTATATACATGTATACATAAATACACTTGTATCAATGCACATCTGTACCTATCACAAATGTCAATTTAACCATAAGTGTAAATTGATTAGATTTCCCCAATAAAATTGATTCAATAGAAGAATAAAGAAAAAATTATTAAAAGGGCAACACATCATGTTTCCTTCACAAATAAAATAAAATTAGATATGTAAGGAAATATTATGCTCTGGGTGACTAAAATATTAGGTATTATAATCATGATTTTAGAAAATAAAGTAAAAAAATGATAATGTGAAAAGATAAAAGAGGGAATTATGTAAAAAACCAGCACAGATAGTCATACACACACACACACACACACACACACACACACACACATTCAAAAGGACAAGGGGAAAAAACATGGATCTAAACAGATTTTTGGAAAATGGATTTCTCGTGCTTATAATGAAATCTGAATAAGAATATTCAAAAATTCATTTATTTCTCACATCTTATGATACCTTTGCTAAAAAATCAAATCTGTACTAAACAATAAGTGAATTATAAATGAATTTTAAAAGGGTGATATAAAAATGGATACTTATAGACCATATAGGAACTATAAGCAGATGATATAGACCTAAATATAAACTAAATAATGACAATCTGAGTAATGAGTAATACAACAAATTATAGAATTGGTAATCAGTTATAAAAAAGATAATAGGGATAATATGGATTAAGGTATTCAATTAAAGAAATTCTCATCAGAAAAAAAATCCAGAAAAATTTTTTATTAACAAAATTGAAAAAATGTAAATAATCTGAAAATGCAATTAAAATATAGAATAAAAATAACAAGGGAATTAACACAAACTCTGGGGTTAGAGAATTTGAGTTCAATTCCCCTCTCCTCCAACACACACACACACACACACACACACACAAACACACACACCACATTATATAATATTTGCATGAGCTTGTGCAATCCATTCACTCTCCCTATTTTTCAGTTTCTTCATCTTAAAAAAAAAAGTTTATACAAGATGGCCTCGGAGGATTTTTACAGTTCTAGATCTGTGATTTTGTATGTACAAATGAAAGAATATTGACAATTATACAGAAAAGAGTGATAATTGAATTTTATATACTATTTTCATTCTGATAAGGGGAATTTCAATCAAAGTCTGTAGAAATTTTTTTTTCAGAAATGACTGTGATATTAAGACAAAAAGACATGATTTTGTTATTTTTTCTTTTTAATTCTTAATTTTTAACAAATATTTGGGGAGATTTGGGGAACTAAAACTTAATAAACTGGTAAGCTAAAGTATGTTGAGGAAGATAACCAGGATTGTGAAGGACTTGTACTTTATGACATTTGAAGATAATTTAAAGAAATTTGCAATGTTTTTATATAGAAGAAAAGATTCAGAGCACCTATATAAGATGTTATTAAGTATTTAAAGGAAAATCATAAATGAAAGAGGAAATAGACCTGTTTCACATGTTCTTAAAAGGACACATACAAAAATAATGGATGAACATTGGAAAGGGCAATTTAGCTTTGAGAGGAGATATTTCTTAGTAATGAGAGTACTCTAAAAGTATTATGGATTCCCTCATGAAGTGGTGAGTTTTCATTCATTGTAGATTTTCAAATATGCTGTACAAAAGATTTTTATTTATGTATGAGTTGGGCTATATGTACTTTGAAGTGTTTTCCATCCTTAAGATTCTATGATTCTATAATTTACTATCATGCAAAATTAAGTTTAAATAATTTCAGTTCATTTTCAGAAATTACTGTAATATCTTCTTCCTTCCTTTCCTTCCTCCTTCCTTTGCCCCTCTCTCCCTTCTAATTTCCCTCTTTCCGTCCCTTTCTTCCTTCCTTCCTTCCTTCCTTCCTTCCTTCCTTCCTTCCTTCCTTCCTTCCTTCCTTCCTTCCTTCCTTCCTTCCTTTCTTTCTTTCTCTTGTCTGCATTTCTGCCTTCCTGTCTTTTTGCCTTCTTTTCTTCCTTCTTTCCTGTCTGGCTACTTTATCCTTCCTTTATTGAAATCATTTTAACTAAAGAAACAGTAAATTTTACTTTTTTTTTCTTTTTTTCAAGCAACAGTGTTTTGTACCATGATGTGGAAACAAAACTGAAACTAGGAATTCATCTTTCTTTCCCCCAGATGTCTTTTTAAAATTTTTTTTCTCTTTCTTATTGTCTATCTTTTGCATAGAACTCTCCTATAATTCACCAAGATAATAAAGTGAATTCCTGTTTATCCTTTAAAGTTCACCTCAAATGACATCTTTTTTCTAAAGCTCTTCCATATTACTTTTTTAAATCCCTTATCAACACATCTCCACACCATGAAAGAATTGTGATGGTCACTCTTTAAATCTCTATTTTAAAAGATGGACCATAGAAGCCAGAAAGTTGCCTGAGCTCCCTCTCCTTTCTTGACTACCTGTATGCCAATAAATCTGATAATATAATTGAAATTGATGAATATTTACAAAATTATATATAGTCCAGTTTAACAGAAGAGAAATTACATTCTTAAACAAATTTTAGAAAAAAAGAAATTGGATAATTCATCAATGAACTCCCTAAGGAAAAACTTCCATGGCCATCTAGATTTACAAGTGATTATTACTACATATTTAAAAACAATAAATTATAATACTATATAAACTATTTAGAAAAAATTAGCTCAACTAAATTCCCTTTTAAAAGCTTTTTCTTATCAGAACATATGCAAGGATTATTTTTCAACATTTACTCTTGCAATGTTTCAGATTTTCCCCACCTTCTCCCCATCCCTTCCCCTAGATGGCAAACAATCCAATATATGTTATACTTGCTAATATATATTAAATTCAATATGCATAAACATTTATACAATTCCATTGTTGCATAAGAAAAATCAGATCAAAAAGGAAAGAAAATGATTAAGAAAACAAAATGCAAGCAAACAACCACAAAATGAGTGAAAATGTTATGTGGTGATCCACATTCAGTTCCCACAGTCCTCTCTCTGGGTGTAGATGGCTCTCTTCATGACAAGACATTGGAACTGGGATTAATCATTTCATTGTTGGAAAGAGGCACAACTATCAGAACTGATCATCATATAGTGTTGTTGTTGCTGTGTATAATAATTTCCTGGTTCTGCTCTATTCACTTAAGATCAGTTCATGGAAATCTCTCTGAAATAATCATGCTGGTCGTTTCTTACAGAAAAATAACATTCCATGACATTCATATACCATAACTTATTCATCCTTTCTCCAACTGATGGGCATCCACTCAGTTTCCAGTTCCTTGCCACTACTCAAAGGGCTATCACAAACATTTTTACACATGTGGGTCCCTTTCCTTCCTTTAAGATCTCTTTGGGATATAAGCCCAGTAGAGACACTGCTGAATCAAAGGACATGCACAGTTTGAAAACTTTTTGAGTATAGTTCCAAATTGCTTTTCAGAATGGCTGGATCTGTTCACAACTTCACCAACAATGTATTAGTCTCCCAGTTTTCCCACATCCCCTCCAACATTTGTCATTATTTTTACCTGTAATCTTAGCCAATCTGAGAGGTGTGTAGTGGTATCTTGGGGTTGTCTTAATTTGCCTTTCTCTGATGAATAGTGATTTAGAGCACCTTTTCATATCATTAGAAATAGTTTTAATTTCTTCATCTGAAAATTGTCTGTTCATTTCCTTAGACCATTTATCATTGGAAAATGGTGGAAGCTATTAGGTCCTGGGTAATCCTAATTGTGGTTCTTTGGTATTTAAATTGTTTTTATTTCAGGGTACTTGCAATATCTTTTCCTTGGTGCAATAGTTCTGAAATTTAGCCACAATATTCCTTGGGGTTTAATTTTTGGGGTCTCTTTCAGGAGATAATTGGTGAATTTTTTTCTATGGCTATTTTACCTTCTGATTCTAAGACATCAAAGCAGTTTTCCTTTATGATTTCCTGTAAGATAATATCTAGATTTTTTTTCTTTTCATCATGGCTTTCAGGAAGTCCAATAATCCTTAGAATGTCTCTCTTAGATCTATTTTCCAGGTCAGTTGTTTTTCCCAAGAGGTAATTCATATTTTCTTCTATTTTTTTTTGTTTTGTTTGACTGATTCTTAAAGTCTTATGGAGTCCTTCACTTACATTTTTTCATTTCTAATTTTTAGTGTATTAATTTCTTGTTACCTTTTTTAGCTCCTTTTGTATTTGGTCAATTTAATTGTTTTGTTCATTGTATTTTTCCCATTTCACTAATTTTGTTTTCCAGTGAATTTATTTCTTTTTCATATCTATTTTATAAGGAGTTATATGTTTTTCCATTCCATCAAGTTTATTTTGTAAGGAGTTATGTGCTTTTGCTATCCTTTCCTTCAAAGATCTCATTTACTTTCCCCATTTTTTTTCTGTCTTTTAAGATACTTTATGAAATCTTCCAAGAAAGTCTTGTGAAATGGGGACCAGCTCATATCTTTCTTTGGGGCTTCATCTGGAGTTTCTTTGCCTTTAGGAATCTCAGGATTTTAGCTCTGTTCTTCTCTCTCTCCATAAAAGCTGTCTATGATGATAATTCTTTTTGTTTTTTTTTTTGCTCATTTTTTAAGACTTGAGGTCTATTCAAGGCAAAGGAGGGGCAACTGCTTTAGTTTGCCCTGGGGCAGTTCTGCTGATTGAATTCCATTGGTGGATAATTACTACTAGGTCCTGGGTTCTCCCAGGGCTCAGTGATTTACAATTTGCCTTTTGTAGAAAATCTGCCAAACCACCTGCTCGCAGCCAGGGCAGAGCGGCCTAAGAGACTCACAGAAGATTCCCAGGTTCCTGGAAGCTGCAATACTCTGACTCCTGGCCCAGTTCCTTGTGTGGTCTCCCTGTGCTGCAGTCTGGGTTCAGCAGACTGTCCCCCTGCCCATTTGAAACAGACCTGTTCTGAAGCTCCTCCAAGGTAACTTCTTCTGGGAATGTGTTGTACTCCTAATATTTGTGGATGCTTTAACTCCAAAACCAGTTTAAAGACTTAATCTGCTGTTGGTCTGACAGAAGGTAAGAGAAGGTCACAGAGAGTCATGTCTGCTCTTCACCATCTTGGCTCCACCCTCCCCAATTCTTTTTATAACACAAATATGGTACTCCTTCATAAACTAGGAAGAGCCAAATGAGAGAAAGAAAATCACAGATCAATCTCTTAAGTTAATATTAATGCAAAACTTTTAAATAAAATATTAGCAAAGGAATTATAGTAATGTTTTCAGCAGCATAAGGCACTATTACCCAGAAGGATTTATACCAGGAATGCAGGGCTGGGTCAATATTAAAAGAATTTCAACTTAATGGGCCACATCAATAACAAAACTAATATATATCATACAATAATCTCAATAAATACAGAAAAAAAATTGACAAAATGCAGCACTTTTTTCTGTTAAAAAACACTAAATAGAACAGGAATGAATAATGTTTTCCTTAAAATAAGTAGTATCTACTTAAAACCATCACAAATAATTATATGTAATGCAGATAATTTATAAACCTTGCCAATAAGACGAGAGGTAAAGCAAATATGTCTATTATTATCTTTATTAGTCAATATAGATTTAGAAATGTTGTGTTTATGAATAAGAAGAAAATGAAATTAAAGGAATTAGAATGGTCTATAAGGAAACAAAACTACCATTCTTGGCAGATGATATAATGATATACTTAAAGAACACCAAGGCCAATATTCTCCTTGGAAAAGGTACTAAATAAATTTTTGGTGAAAATTTTTTTCAAAGTAACTTCTTCACAGTCATTCATATATTATTAGTCCAGTCAATGAATATTTATGCTAACAGACTTCTTTAAAGAGTTGCATATTTTATTTAGAATGTCTTCTTGCATTCTGGGACCTAATGTAATAATAATAATAATGTGATTATTGAACAGGAACATATGGAGATTCTCATCATCTATTATGAATTCATCTTTCAAATTAGATTCTACTCTGGACCTCTCATACGATAGTGACAAGTACTATTGCTAAAAATAAAATTCCCTGAAGTATTCAAGGAAGCATGAAGATATATAACTTCAGAAGTGCTATATTTACAACCAGGTTAGAACTGATATAAATTTGTCCTCACAAAATTCACTGTTACTAAAATTGAATGATTTAGGGTTCACCAGAATATTGGAAGTGCATATAAGAGAGATACAAAAAGATGGTTTAGTTTTGGTGGGAGGTGACTAGCTAGTAAATCTTACTTGAATCCTTATATAAAATTAAATAAATATTAATAATCTCTAATTTCCACGTACATCATTTTGCCACATCCTTTGCCTTATTGATTTAGGATAATTTACAATAATTGCTTCAGCCCAGTTTTGCATCCTTTTTGGAACTATGAGTTCTAGAAATTAGATGTCAATTTCAATTTTAATGAAGACAGTCAATACTGCAAAATGGAGGTCTTTAATTGAGGCAAGTGAGTTGCAGCTTGAGATACCACACAACAAGTGCTGGGGGATACCCAAGGTAGAGCTTGGGAGCAGGATTTATGTAGGGTAGTAAGACAGAGAGAATGACTGCATTGTAGGCAGGAGGACTTAGACATCTCACTTTTTCAGAAGGTAAGCTATTTTACATTACAAGCAAAAGTCCATGAAGAAAAAGGGGAATCTCTGGAAGGGAGAGTTTAGGAGATCTACAAAATAATCAGAGACTGAAATTGATAAAATCTGTTTTTTCCCAAGATATTCATTGGCCCAGGAATGGAAACTAGGGTAGCTTCAGTCAGTTGATTATCAAATTAGTTCATCATAATGATTAAATTAATAAATATGTGGATTTTTCATATTTGTATATATAAGCATACATGCACATATTTTTATTTCTTCTCTCGTCATAGTTTGATTTGTGAAATTAATTTTGCTAACAGAAATATGGTCTCCATATCCTCTTGTCAAATCCATAGATCATTTCTCTTTCATAACTCCAAAATATTCCCATATTTCAAAATGAGAGACAATAAGATTTTTTAAAGTATCACTTCACAGCTCAAACTAAGTATATAGTCCTGCTTTCCAAACCATAAATATGTGTATTATCAAATATTGGAATCTAGGAAGCAAAATTCAGTTTGTGTTTTGGAGCAATAGATTTAGAGTCAGGGGAAGTTTATGTTGAATAGAATCAGTAGAAAAAAAAATGAAGAAAGAAATACAGTGTATCAAATAATTTTTTTTTCAAACATAGACTGAACCTCAGGTTATATCATTATATGATAAAGGCAAATTAGTTATTTCCACCTCCACATATACACATATTCTCAGCTGAAAGCAAGAAAGCTGGAGTGTGAGATACCCAATCAAAAGAAAGAAAAAAATTCCTATTTATGAATGTATATTGTTTCCATGATTAAAAGATTCTTGAATAAGTGTATTGTTTGCCACTGTTCCTACTAGATAACTTTTCAGAACTCTGCAGATCTGGTGTCCATATCCTTTAGGAAATGCTTTTGTAAACTTTCTGACAACCATATGCAATGAACACTCAGTATCCCCATCACCACTACCAGCCTTGACAACCTAGTATGAAAAGGAAGGAAACATGACATCTAGTCTTAAGGCTTCTACTCAGGAAGACCCAGAGAGACTGAGAGACTGAGTACAAAGCACTGAGAGACTAAAGACACATGAATAATAAACATTAGAATCAGTTTAGGAGCCAGGTACTCTTAGAAGCCTTCTCCGATACAACCCCTACACTCCTATATCACCATGCATAAAGGGAATTACTCTTTCTTCTTGTATTTACTTTTCTGTATTTCTCCTGTAATCCTCAGAAGAATGTAATTGCACTTCTTGAAGTCAGGAAGGAATTATTATTTTCTTTTTTATCTTTATAGATCCAAGACCTAACATAGTATTTTGTACATAATGGATATTTAATAAGTTCCATTTTTAAGTTCCATTTTTAAAATTTAGTTGGAAATAAAGAACATACTTATCCCCCATACATTTTCCCCCATTAGTACAAAACAAACTAGTCTCATTCCATTATTTGAATTTTGTCTGAGAGATTTAAGAGAGCTCACCTATAGCAGATGTCCTGTCAGTTGATGTGACCTTGATTCAAGGCCCATCTCTGACACTCTGACCTGAGTAAGCTTCTCTTAAATTCCCAATGCCCCAGTCAGCCCTTTAAGATTATAAATTAGAAAACAGATTCTGATCTGTATTAGTAGACATTGTCTTTAGCAATGTAAACATTATTAAATATGCAACTGGAAGCATTTTGTTCACAAAACATTGAGAATAATGTGGGGGAGTTTGAGCTCTTGAGTCAGTATATGGAAGAAACATTCTGTTTCAAGTTGATATTAAAGAATATAAGTATTTATAACAAGTTGAGTTTGACTAGATAAGAAAATAATGATATATCTTTATATACTTTTAAGACTTTTAAGAAGCAAATCAGAGAGATTTAGAATGTGTCTTTTATATAACAGGAAACATTTCAAACACTGTTTAAACATCAAATACAAACTCTGTATATCATATAAACTTCAAAGACCATTTGTTTGTTTTTATTGACTTATTTTCCTGAAAAAAAGGAAGTACATGATAACCAATATCTCTATACTGCGCAATCCAAAGCATTTTCTTTTCTCTCCTGAGCTAAATACATTATGATATTTCAATGAAATGTCATTATTTTCAGGCTAGATCCCAATCCAAATTATGCATGTGAATTTATTTATTTTGTTCAGGATTTGTGACT
>JAJPUD010014806.1:0-14886 GCA_023553655.1 Myrmecobius fasciatus
AAAAAAAACAACCTAAGAAGGAAAACAGAATGCATGGAAATATTCACAGAAAGCGTTAAAATGCTGTGTTGTGGTTCACTCTCAGTTCCCACAGGCCTCTCTCTGGATGTATATGACTATCTTCATCGCAGCACAACTGGTTTGAATCACATCATTGTTGAAGAGAACCATGTCCATCAAAATTGATCATCGTATAGTCTTGTGGCTGTGTATAATGTTCTCCTGGTTCTGCTGATTTCACTCAGCATCAGTTCATGCAAGTCTCTCCAATCCTCTCTGAAATCCTCCTGTTGGTCATTTCTTACAGAACAATAATATTCCATAATATTCATATACCATAATTTATTCAGCCACTCTCCAATTGATGGGCATCCCTTCAGTTTCCAGTTTCTAGCCACTACAAAAAGGGCTGCCACAAACATTCTTGCACATGTGGGTCCCCTTCCCTCCTCTAAGATCTCTTTGGGATATAGGCCCAGTAGAAACACTGCTGGGTCAAAGGGTATGCACAGTTTGATAACTTTTTGAGCATAGCTCCAAATTGCTCTCCAGAATGGTTGGATCCGTTCACAGTTCCACCAACAATGTATCAGTGTCCCAGTTTTCCCACATCCCCTCCAACAGTTATCATTATCATTTCCTGTCATTTTAGCCAATCTGACAGGTGTGTAGTGGTATCTCAGAGTTGTCTTAATTTGCATTTCTCTGATCAATAGTGACTTGGAGCACCTTTTCATGTGACCGGAAATAGTTTCAATTTCTTCGTCTGAAAATTGTCTGTTCATATCTTTTGACCATTTGTCAATTGGAGAATGGCTTGAATTCTTATATATTTGAGTCAATTCTCTATATATTTTAGAAATGAGGCCTTTATCAGAACCTTTGGATGTAAAAATATTTTCCCAGTTTACTGCTACCCTTCTAATCTTGTCTGCATTCATTTTGTTTGTACAAAAACTTTTCAACTTGATATAGTCAAACTTATCTATTTTGTGATTAATGATGACCTCTAGTTCTTCTTTGGTCACAAATTCCTTCCCCCTCCATAGGTCTGAGAGATAAACCCTCCTACATTGTTCTAATTTGAACTCCAGTTTTTTTGACTCCAAATCTGGCCTTCTTTCCACCATACTACCTACTGGCTTCATACAAATATCTCAATGAAAATGAATGGACAAAAAGCTTGATTAGGACTTAGAGAAAATAAGCAAAAAAACTCCTTAGCAATATTTTATTCACTAAAATTAATATCAATTTCAATAATTTTCACTGGTTTTAGAGGCAGAGGACCTAGATTGGAAGTCAAAATGGCTGGCAATGGCCTAGGAAGCTGTGGGAGATCCTGATCTTTTTAAGCTTTCACAGGTTTTAGCTTGTCTGATGTAACACCCATTTAGTGATTATATAGATTAGGTAAGAACTGAGAGTTTGCCTTTACAAAAAAATCAATCTGGGAGAGGAAGACCAGAACAGAAACAATTGTCATTTAGACTCACTCAAAGCCATCAAAATCAAACAACAAGCAAATGAAGCTCAGGCTGAGACCTATTTTTGGCAAATCGGTTACAGAATGATTTGGGTTTAAATCCACTATTCAAGTGGCTCCATTTTAATCCCAATTGGACTTTATCAAACCCTAGTTTTTCTGAGGTATATTTCCAGAAATCATAAATGAAAACTAGATAAAACAAAATGGAATAAGGAAAAAGAAGTCAGATAATCTCTGCCTCCTGTCCTAGTTACCTACCTAATAGACTGATGTTCCCTTTTCACAACTTGAGGAAACACATATGTATATATCCAATTTAAGGACAGGAACTTTAAGAGTCTAAGGCCTGATGGTGAGATTGAAAGAACATCCATAAGGGTCCTACTGCCATTTGTGAAATGAACCAGCCCTATGACCATGGTCAGTTGCTTTATTCTGTCAGGATCTTAGCTTCCCCAATTGTGTCAACAAATCAAGACCATAAGCATTTATTAAGTGCTTACTATGTACCAGGCACTATGCTAAATGATGGGAAAAGAAAAAAAAAGGGGAGCAAAATCACAGTCCCTGCTCTCAGAGAGCTCACAGGGAATGTCAAAGAAGAATGATAATCACAGTCTGCCAGAATGCATATCTCATTAATGCTTACAAAGGACTTTGTAGCTACTATTTCAAGTACCTTCCAATCTTCTGAAGACACTTGAGCAAAGTATCAGAATGAATGACTATTGGGATGATTCTAAACTAGCCCATGTTCCAAACAGCTCTGACCTCACTTAGACTCAGGTCTCAATTTTTGTTCTGCTCCCAGAGGGATTTCCCTTCCCTAGAGCTCTGGAAGCAAAAACAGTATGATTATTTTTTTTGGTAAGCATTACAGAGGGAATTCTGGGTCTGTTTGGGATTACAGAAATTACTCCTGAGGCCCCTGCCAAGTCCCAGATTTCACAATGTTGTGAGCATTCGTCTTTAGCCATCAATTTAGATTCTCACACTATAATATTTTCTCTGCATTAATTTGTTTTTCTTATTGCTCATTTAGGGAATTATGGCACATGGCAATTTTCAGTTCCTCTACTGACCAATCCTTTTCAAATGTAGTCTGCCAAAAATCAGTATTTTGTTTTCTCTTTTCTTCCTTCCTTTTCCCTTCCTCCTTCCTTCCTTCCCTCCCTCTTTTCCTTCTTTCCCTCTTTCCTTCCCTTCCTTCCTTCCTTTCTTCTTTTCTTGTCTCCTTCCCTCCCTTCCTCCTTCCTTCCTTTTCCCCTCCCTTTTTTCTTTCTTTCTTCTTTTCTTCTTTACTTCCTTTCTTCTTCCTTCCTATAACCTTCCTCTCTTTCCTCCTTCTTCTCCCTCCTCCTTCCACTTCTCCTTCTCCCACTTCTCCTCCTCCACTCCCCATTGTCTTTCTTCCTTCCCTTCCTTCCCTCCTCCTTCCTTCTCCTTCCCCTTCCCTCCCTTCTTCCTTCCCTGCTTCCTTCCCTCCCTCCTTCTCTACTTCCTTTTTCTTCCTTCTTTCCCTCCTTCCTTTCTTCTTTCCCCCTTTCCTTCCTCCCTGCCTCCTTCCTTCTTCATTCCATCCTTTCTTTTTTCTTCTTTTCTTCCTTCCTTCCTTCCTCTCCCTATTCCTTCTACTCCTCCTCCTCCACTCCCCATTGTCCTTCTTCCTCCCCTTCATTCCCTTCTTTTCTTCCTCCTCTTCCTCTTCCTCCCCCTCCTCCCCTCTCTTTCTTCTCTTCCCTTCTTCTCCTCCCTTTTTTCCTCCTCCTCGTCTTCCCTCCTCCTCCTGCCTCTCCTTTTTCTTCCCCTCCTCTTTCTCCTTCTCCTCCTCCTTCTTTTTCCTCTTCTTCTTCCTCTTCCCCCCCTCTCTTCTTCTCTCTTCTCTATGTGTCTCTCTTTGCCTGTTTTTCTCTATATTTATCTCTGACTCTTTGTCTGTCTCTTACCATCAGATACTGATTCCAGCATTACTATACATTAAACATGAATTCTGTATAATTTTAAAAGAATATTTCAAAGAATGTCACCCTTACCTTGAACACGTTAAGCTAAAAACAAAGAACAGAAGCCTAATGGAAAGGCAAATGGGACATGGATGGGTGGGAAGGAGTCTGAAAAGAGCTAAAAGTGTTCATTTTGGGCAGTTTTCCCAATTGCCCAGAGCTCACCCAGAATATTGAGTAGCCTTTTTAATGAATGAAATGACAGCATGCTAGCTTTCCTAGATCCAGGTTTGTGGCTAAACCAATTTCAAAACCCTGCTCCAATAACAATTGCCTGTAACTAAGATTTCTGCCTATTGCACACAGTAAGTTTTCACTACGATCCCATAAACCATCTGCATAATATTGTAGGAATAGGAACTGTAGCAAGCTACAATCAGGGCAACCACATTGGATTCTATAAAACCTGGGGAGTCTTTGATCCTGGCTAGGAAGATGGCAGCATTCTTGATCAGAATTGTAAGTAGAGAACAGGGCTCTGACCGGGAACACGACTTTGCTTGGGAGAAGAGAGAGAAGAGAGAGAGGAAGAGAAAGAAGAAGAAGAAGAAGAAGAAGAAGAAGAAGGAGAAGAAGAAGAAGAAGAAGAAGAAGAAGGAGGAGGAGGAGGAGGAGGAGGAGGAGGAGGAGGAGGAGGAGGAGAAGCAGGAGAGGAAGGAGAAGAAGGGGGAAAGAGGAGAGGGAGGAGGAGGAGGAGGGAGAAAGAGGAGGAAGAAAAGGGAAGAGGAGAAGGAGGGGGGAAGAGGAGGAGAAGGATGGTTTGCTTCTTCCACAGAGAAAGTGCTTTTTCCCATCCTTATTGGTCACTGAGGCTTGTAATCACTGCTGCCATCCTGATGCTGCATCATATTGCCCTCATTCTTTTTCTGGGCAGTCTTGACACCCAAATTTAGTGAGACTAAGGGCAAGAACACCCAGTTTTCTTGCCTGACTATTCTCCCCATCCTTTGACTATTTTCTCATGGGTGAAGGCATTTCTAGCTATGACCCTGATTATGATCATCAATAATCATATTCCTAAGCCAAACCTAAAAGTGCATTCATCAGATGGAACATAAAAAGTCATTTTATCTCTCTAGGCCTCAGTTTACTAATTTGTAAAATGTGAGAGCGAATACTTTTCAGTTCTAACATTTTGTGGATCAAAAAAAAATGCCAGTGCCCTTGCTACATACTCACAGTTTCACATCCCAAAGGACCCACAAGCAATCCCTCCATCTCAGTTTGTGTTACCTATGAGGCCCTGAAGCCCATGGCTAATTCTCAGCAAGCTACTGTGGTTCCCAGACTTTGACTACCCATAGAAATATGGCCAAACAAATCTTGTGTGGCTTAAGACACTGAAGAGATATGGTTTAACTTCTCCTCAAAACCCTAAACTAAATAAAGTTCCACAAGGAAACTTCAACCATTCTCCCAAGCACTCTGACTCAGGGGAAAAGAGTTCAAGCCTTACATATATTATTGATTTTTTTCCAGCTATAGAATTTAGAACACACAAGGACCTTACTTTTTTTTTTTTGCACTATAACTTAAATGTAGGCACCATTATTTTCCATGTGTTCTATCATCTATTCTTTCTAGAAAGTAAATGGGTATGACAGCAATTAAATCACTAAACATGGAATTAGGACAATCTGAATTTGAATCTAACACAAGAATTATGTAACCCTGACCAAGCCACTTAATCTCTATTTGTATCAGTTTCTTCATTTGTAAAATGGGAGCAGCTAGATAGAGATAGGGCCTGGAGTCAGGAAGAGACCTGAGTCTAAATATGATCTGTGACATTTATTAGTTGAGTAACCTCAAACAAGTGACTTAATTCATGTTTTCTACAATTTTTGCAACTGTAAAATAGAGATAATTATTAGTCCCATCATCAGGTGGAACAAAATATAGTGTCACTTTATCTCTCTGGGCCTCAGATTACTAATTTGTAAAATGTGAGAACTGATGCCTTCCAATTTTAACATTCCGTGAATCTAAAAAAAAATGCACTCTCAGTTTCATGTCCCAAAGGAGCAGAAAGCAATCCCTACATCTCAGTACGTTCCAGGGTTGCAGTGAAGATTAAAATAATAGACACTTTTATAAATGCTTGTTTCCTTATTTTCTTTGCTTCCTGCTTTTGATTTCTTTTTGAATGCTCATCTTGACTCAAGATTGAAGAAATGCTATTTTAGCAACAGCTCTTACTCAACTCTGTGTTACTCAACTCTCAATGTCTTCTCAGCCAGATATTCAGCCTCAAGTCAGTTTCTTCTAAGGACAAACAGCTTCTTAGGGGTCCACCTATTAATGCTTTGTTTAAATCTAATTCCAACTGGGAGAGAAGCAAAACTTTCTCTTAAACACTTCTGGGAGGTATCTGGTAATTTCTGGTGTTATTTCTTTACCAGCCAAGAAGAAAAGAATAAAATCCATCTTTTTTTTTTCTGTGCTAATAACGTCCCTGGCATCTAAGCATTGGACTGTATGAGATGAGCAAATGAGCAAGAGAATGTGTGTATGTGTGTTTTTGTGTGTGTATGTGTTTTATTTTGGATAAAAGTTTGCTGAGCTTTCAGAATCAGCTATTCCAGACCTGGTGGGTTGCTAATTAAGGGTTAGTATACTAAATTAGCAGTGAATTAACATTCATTTCTGTGCTAGTACACTTGAGCTGCAGGAAATTACCCAAATTAGATTCAGGTAGTGACATTCATCACAACCAGTAATGACTGTAGCTTAAACAAGATTTAGTGGTACACTGGGGCTAATATTCCCAGAAAAGTTCGGCTTCCTTGTGTGTTATCGACATTAGACTATGGGATGTTTGTCAGGATTTTGCTGCAGGAGAAAGGCTGATGAACACTGGGTTCTTTCTTTCCAATAAGGCAACGTTTTACATTACTGGATATGTTTTGTGCAATATGGAGTGCCCAAGGCTGATATATGGAATGGTTTATTTTTTATATAGGTGGAATGACTAGGATTAGAGGAGTAGCCTACTCATTATTTTACAATTAAGATGAATGGGTTTACCCTTACCTTCTTGACATAGAAGACTAGATCATAGCTAGAGGAGGCATTTTAGGTGCTCCCTAGTTCAACCCCATCATTTAAGGTAAGTCCCAGTGACATTAAGGGATATTTTCAATGTACAGATATTCCCAAGGTTCCTGTTTCCAAGTCTTATACCCATTCCACTGAATTATACCCACAAGGTCTCCTTTGTTGATTGGACAACTCAGACTCAATTGACCAACCAATTGGGGAACCCCATATGACAACAAAATGGAAACGACCTAAAGCAATCAAAATGTATTCATTCACTGAGAATAATTGAACCCAACAGTAACTGATTACAAAGGCAGCATGGTATAAGGGATAGCTTGCTGGACCCTGATTTAGGACATTATTGCTCTTGTGGTTGTTCAATTGTTATTCAGTTTTATCTGACTCTCTTGTGACCCCATTTAGGGTTTTCTTGGCAAATATACTAAAGCGGTCTCAGGTGAGGAAACTGAGGCAAACAGGATTATGTGACATACCTGTGATCACACAATTATTAAGAGTCTGAGGCTAGAGATTTGAATTCAAAAATATGTCTTCCTGATTCCAAGCTCAGTATGCTATCCACTACACCACCTACTTGTCCTATAATGATGTTCTTTTCAGAACAAAGACCCAGGTTTTACTCAATCTTTTATTTCTTCCAGCCCCTAGAATGGAATCAAGTATATAATAGGTGATTAATAAGTGCCTTTAAAATAGTAACTGTAATGATAAAAGGCATGGCTTTATGCAAAAAATATTGCATCCCAAGTCAAAGGATTTGAGTTCAAATCCTGAATCTGACACTTACTCCTTATGTGATCTTAGCCAAGTCCTTATCTTTTGCATCTGTAAAAACTGACAAGATTGTGTGAGATGGGGGCAGCTAGGTGGTGCAGTGGATAGAGTACCAGCCCTGAAGTCAGGAGGACCTGAGTTCAAATCTGGTCTCAGATACTTCCTAGCCATGTGACCCTAGGGAAGTCACTTAACCCCAATTGCCTCAGCAAAAAGCAAAAAAAAAAAAAAAAAAAGATTGTGTGAGATGACACATCAAAACCCTTTTATCTCAAAGTCTATGATCCTATAAAGTTGCATTTATGTAGCACTTTAAGGTTTACAAAGACTTTTTTTTTTCAATGCTGTGATGGATGGATGAATGAATATGACTGACTGAATGGATAAATATTACTGATTGAATGAATGAATGTAACTTAATGAATAGATATAAATTAATGTTTTAACCATATTCTAATACTTATATTGCTTGGATCTCATAATTTTCACAGTCTCTACTCCATCATCTTTTCTGTGAATGCAACAATAATAGCTTTATATATTCATATGGCATGTCAAAGCATGCAAAGTATTATGTGTGCATTACATATATTTTTGTATATATATCTATATCTATATATCATTTGAGGCTCAGAAGAATATGATGAAATAGGTACAATGGTTTTTATCTTCTTTTATAGATGAGACAGAGGCTATGAGAAATGTGAACATGACCCTGAAAACTGGTAAGTTTCAGAGATAGAATTCAAACCCAGATCCCATCTCAGTCTTATCATTTATATGACCTTGGGCAAGTTACTTAAGATGCTCAGCCTCAGTTTCTTCATCTATAAAACAAGGGACCCCAAAAAGCAACCTCTGAGGTTCCTTCCATTTCTACCTATTCCTGTGTTATATCTGCTTCAAGTCCTATTCTCCTTTGGGAATTTCTATTACGATACAAAATATTTTCAGAAAAATAGAAATTGTATTCAAAATTGAATCCTTACTTCAGCTCCTTCCACCCCTATTCCTGCTAAAAGCCAGCCATCTCTACCCAATTCTATTGTCTGGGTTGTATCGGGCTAATGCAAAACATGACTGCTTTGTAATTCTGTCCTAACCACTCACCCTCCTCTAGCTTATAATGGGAATATTGACTGGCCATTGACTGTACCAGTACAGGGCAGCGTTGCCGTAATTATGAATGAAAGATGCCAGGAGTAAAGCATCTCATTCCAGATATTTCTACACATAGTCAATACCATCTTTCTTGAGCGTGACTGAGCTCCAAATGGTTTCCAGTCATAAGGGAATGACCAATTGAATAGCTATTATTTTATTCAACCAGAGTGATGCTTTTTGGGTAAAAAAGAAAAGTCAGAATGCAGCTTTGCATAATTTGCACCCCCTGATTCTTATACACCACAGCCAATCTTTATTTCCCCACTATACTTCCATTCCCTCCACTCAAGAAACAAGGCTTAGTGGATTTTGCCCCTGATGCAAATGGAAAAGGAGTATAATTTCCTCTAAAGAATTACCAAAATTAGAAAATCTCCACTCTCATGGGCCATTAATGTATCTTGTATTCTATGACTCTATGGAAATTGACAGGTGCTGATGATTAAGGAAATGATTATTGAAGGGAAACCACTCCATATCTGGGGGAAAAGGAGTTTGTGTGTAGAGATGGCAGGCTAGAGGTCTTGGGGGTGATGGTGATGTACAAATCTGGCTCCAAAAGGAAATAAAAACTAGAGGGCAGGCCATGTCAAGAATTGGAGTTTCCTGGGGGCAACTAGATGGCACAGTGGGTTCAGCTCTGAAATCAAAGGGATCTGAGTTCAAATCCAGCCCTAGACACTTAAGACTCACTAACCTTGAGCAAGACATTTAATCCAATGACTCACACACACATACATACAAAAAAGAATTGGAGTTTCTTGAAGTACTAAGGTCAACTATCTGAGGGTCCCAGTGGAGAAAGTTCAGATCCAGTAACTTATTATAATGAGAAAGTGCAGGAGCAGTGATCCCAGAGAAATAATATGTGTGACATAGTCTGTTTTATATTTTATCAACACCTCTTCTGCCTCTCTCTAATGCACTGCTTAATAAGAGCTCTATGTCCCCACTATCCTCAACTCTAAAGATCAGGATTGGAGGACTGGGTCTGGAAATTGAGCTGGGAAGCTCAATTATACGTCAGTTCTCTATGAAACTACAAGAAATAAGGCTAATATTCAACTTCTCTTCAATATTTGTGCCTCCATATGGCATCAGGTATAAATTTATGTATGCTAACTGACAGAAGCTTTATGTATACTAACTAACTGAAGCTCAACATTCAGCCTTTGAGAGACAACAGGAAAATATGACTCAGATTGTATTCTTAGCCTGCCATAGAGATGCCTGTGTACTGTCCCAGATACATTGCCATGGTTCTTATCCAAGCATTCAAAGACCGAAATGGAACTGGCATTGTATGTCTCAAAGAAACATTTCTAAATGACAGAATTAGCTAGAAAATGTTAGCATAGTGGGAGATGATTTAACACACCAGTCAGTCTAGCAAAGACAGGGAAGGAAGAAAGGAGGGAGAAAGGAGGAAGAAAGGGAAGGAGATACTTGTTTGTTGGTTTTTTAAAAAGAAGACAAAGTTTTTATATATCATTATTTTTTCCTATTGACATGGATGCAGTTTTGTGTAGCAGTTCAGTCATTGATGCTGGTGTCAGACCCAGGTTGAAGTCCTGATTCTATCACTAACTGGATTATAGATTCAGAGACAAGAAGTGACATAGGAAGCCATTTAGTCCACCCTTCTTCCTTTTATAGATTTGGAAACTGAAGTTCAGAGGTTAAGTGTCTTTTTCAAGGTCACACTTAGAGAATCCATTATATTTTCCCCAAACCCTCCCTCCCAACTCCAATCTTACTTAGAGGAT
This sequence comes from Myrmecobius fasciatus, assembly GCA_023553655.1. NCBI lineage: Eukaryota > Metazoa > Chordata > Mammalia > Dasyuromorphia > Myrmecobiidae > Myrmecobius > Myrmecobius fasciatus. Next base: position 10,260 of record JAJPUD010014806.1, read on the forward strand.
ATCACTATCTTCCTAGTCTCTGACGCACAATGTAGGAGTCATCCTGGACTCTTCAATCTCTCTCACCTACAATATCCAAGGTCTTGCCAAAGTCTGTCAATTTTATCTTTGGAATATCTCCCACATATACCCCTTTCTCTCTCCTGACACTGCGCCCACCCTGGTACAGATCTTCTTCATCTCATTTTATTGGTGGATCTTCCTGCCTCAAGTCTCTTACTATGCCAATAAATTCTTCATTCGGCCACCAAAGGGACTGTCCTAAAGCAAGGTCCAATGATTTTACCTCCTATTCACTAAATTCTTGTATTCCCATCACATCTACGATAAAACAAAATCCTTTATAATCTACTTCCTTCCTATTTTACCAGTCTTCTTACATCTTATTCCTGAGAGACAATCTTCAATCCAATGACACTGGACTCATGCCCTTTTTACAAACAGAACCCTCCATGTCTGGGCTCTGGACATTTTCTCTGAGTTTCTACCATACCTGAAATTCTCTCCCTGACATCTGCCTTTTTCAAAATCTCAACTAAAATCCTGTCTTTTATAAGAAGCCTTCCATAATTCCTCAATTTTAAGTATTTCACAATTCCTCCATTTTAGTGCCTCCACTCTGTTCTAAATTCTGTGATTTTGTGATTTTTCTGACCATCAATATGTTATTTGAATTCTCTGAATACCTTAGTTTCCTCATTGATAAAATAGAAATTTTTGGCTTGCTAATCTCTCAAAACTATCAGGAAGTTGGGGCAGCTAGATGGCACAGTGGATAGAGCACCAGCCCTGAAGTCAGGAGGAACTGAGTTCAAATGTGGTCTCAGACACTTAACACTTCCTAACTGTGTGACCTTGAGCAAGTCACTTAGCCTCAATTGCCTCAGAAGAAAAAAAAAACTATCAGGAAGGTGATCTAGTCGAAATATTGGTGAATTTCAAGTTAGAAGACCTGGACTCAAATTGTAGACCTCCTGCTGAGTATCTGGAAGCTCCTGGATAAGTCACATGTGACTTATTTTTATCACAGATTTTTCATATTTTAAATGAAGGGGGTATTCTGTATGACCTTTAGTTATTCTCCTTTATCTAAAATTCATAAAGACTGTAGAAATCTGAATGACCTTTAATGGTCCTCCTGTATCTATATAAGATCCATAAAGAATATAGAAATGTAAATGACTGGAGCATTAATTCATTCAAACCATCAGAACTCTTATTTTTCTCTCTCAAGGCACATAAGACTTAGAAATGTACCTTGACTTTCCCCAGACCACACTTCACTTAGCCTCATTAAACCTAAACACTGACTACAAACTCAGTGAGAGTTCTACCCATCAGCCCTCACCTCCTCATCTATTGTCATCTTATTTAACTTTAGGAAAATGCTTTAAAGAAAAGTTGTTGGTATTTACAAATACAATGAATTGGAGAGAGCATAATAAATCAAAAGAAAATAAAACCAAGAACCTCAAATTTGCCTTTCCCGTAACCTCATTTCTTGAATCTTCAGCATCTCTTATGTCTAAACTCCCTGAATTCTGTTTCTCTTTTTGCAATGATCAGCAAATATTGTGTGAGCAATTTTTAAAAATATACTCTTGTGCTTTTTGCTAGTACCCGGAAGAGAAATGAAGCGTACTTTGCTATCATCTTTAGGTCTCACATTGATATATGTTGTTATTAATCTCTTCACTTCAGAGCAGTCTTTCCCCATAGGCTTTTATTGACCATTTCAGGATGGAAATTTGTGTTGGAGAATATTGAAAAGAAATGCCTGTTTTGTAAAATGGAACCAAGACAGTGGAGGAAAAGCCAAATGGTTAGCAAACAGAGAACATAATAAAAGGAAGGGCTGAAAACTGAAGGAGGGAGGAACTGGGCAGAAATGTTCTCTGTTTCCCTCTGTGTGTCTAAGTATAAGTCAAAATGGCCATTTTTTTCTTAATCCTGCATGTTGTGATTTTGAACAGGCTATCTTTTATATCTGAAAAGGGCACTTCTAGAAATTATAGAATCCATAGGTTCCTTCAGGGCTCATGCCATCTGTCACTTATCACTCAAAGCTTTTGACAGTGGAGATAGACTAGGGCCTTGTACCAAAAAGCTCAGGGTATAGTGGTGACCTCTATCCCCAACCCCAAATCACCAGCTTTTATCTCAGTCCCTATAGTTATTACCTAGAGTGGAAGGTTTTGCAAAGAGCCCCAACGTCAACAATATCAACCAATGATCTAAGGATAGGCAGGTAAACCCAGGAGCCCTAAGAATAGCAATCGCTTTTTCCTCTTCACTTTGTGATGTTGGAATCTGGCAATTAATTGGTCATTGAAATAATCACATGCACTGAAAATTAGGAAAAGAAAATTATCGCCACCAAATTTCTTGGCACTATTAAATGGTGTAGTGGATATAGTTGTATTGATGGAAATGAAGCTGAAGAAGACCTATCATCATGAGTTTTACCACTGAATGTGCATTTTATCCGATTTGGCAGCTGAAACCTCCTTTTGTGTCTCCTTCATTAGGATGTGAGGTCCTTGAGAAAAAGGAACATACTTTGGGCCCTGCTTCATTTCCCATTGGTTTAACCCCAAAACTGACCTCACCACCAGTTATTCCAGATTAGCTCAGGCAGAGAAGACCAGTACAAAAGAGGCTACAAGTATGGATACCACATTTCCCAAGGGAGACTAGGACTCTCAGTTGCTCTGTGATAAGGACAAAGGTTTACATCTTCATATCCTAGATCGCTGTCAATGTTTTGAGTATAGTTTAAGACAAATGCTCCCTGAGGGACACAACAGTTTTATCCACGTGAGTCTACCCTTGACAAGAGATTAGTGCCCATCTAAATCATAGCTGACAGGGGCCAGTTCTAATAGACAATGTCAAATTTAGTGTTGGTGAAAACATAAGTAAATCATTCTCCACTCAGAGACCATCCTGGTTTTCTATTTATGTTTCTGCATATAGTAAGTATTTAATAAATGCTGATTTTAAATTCATTTTTGAAATTGTGCTACAAGAAAAAGTAGCAATTCTTGGTGTTATTGTTTAACTTGATTTGAGAAGGGAATTCCAAGTGAGGAAAGTCCTTCTGCTATATAGACCTTCAAGACCTGCTCTGTCATTTAGTGTATCATAGCATGGAGTGGAGCACTGAGAAACAAAGTGACTTACTTAGGTGTCACACAACCAGTGACAGCCAGTATATATCATGGGCAGGACTTGAATTGAGCTTGATGAATCCACGATCACCTTGGAAAATCACCTTTCTTATTGGAGTCATTCCACTCACATATTCCACCTGTTCTCCATCTTAAGATGGCAACTTCTTTTTTATCTGTGCATATTACAGCCTCTTCCTACACCATTCTTCTGAAAGGATCAATGATCAGCTACCATTTTTAGCACTCAATAAAAGTCTTTGGTGGTAGATTTATATATCATTCCTCCTCTCTTGGTTAGAAAATCTCAGGAGCCATGTCTATTGCTGTTCTCTCCATAAAATGTGATATCCAAATAAGCACTTAACATACTATATTTGTAGGTTAACAATCATGGACTTGTCTGGCTGGTTCCACAAACCTGAGGATTCTTCAATAAGAAATCATCCTACCTTTGATGGAACACCTCTAGTGTTGAGGAACTCATCACTTCCTACACCAAAATCTTTCCATGTATAACTGTTTGAAAGTTCATCCTTATGTTGAATCAAAAATCTGCCTCCTTTAATTTGCATTACTTTTTTTTGGAGGGGGGGAAAGTTTTATTTAAGTGTTAAGCCCTTATCCTAAGACCCTGTGTATCTTAGCTCTGCAATTTTCTATTTGGGAGGCCTTGACCAAGTCAAGGATTGTCTCTGGAACATCAATTTTTTTTAAGCTTTTTATTTGTATAACATATGTATGGGTAGTTCCCCAACCTTGATCTTTACAAAGCTTTCCAATACAAATTTTACCCCCAGCCCCCTCCCCTCCCCTAGATGGCAGGAAGTCCACTACATGTTAATAATGTTGAAATGCTTGAGAAGTTATGCAAGAAAAATCCTATCTACAAGAAAAAAAGAATCAGAGAAAGGCAACACAATGCAAGCAAATGTCAATAGAGATCATGAAAATGTTACGTTGTGGTCCATATTTCATGTCCCTCTTTCTGGGTGTATATGGTTTTCTTCAGTGAACAACTGGAACTGGTTTGAGACAATTCTTTATTGCGGAGATCCATGTCCATCAGAATTGATCATCATGTAATATTGTTGTTGCTGTGCATGATGATCTCCTGGTTCTGCTCGTTTCACTCAGCATCAGTTCATGCAAGTCTCTCCAGGCCTCTCTGAAATTGTCCTGCTGGTCGTTTCTTACAGAACAATAATATTCCATAACATTCATATACCATAATTTATTCAGCCATTCTCCAATTGATGGGCATCCCTTCAGTTTCCAGTTTCTAGCCACTACAAAAAGGGCTGCCACAAACATTCTTGCACATGTGGGTCCCTTTCCCTCCTCTAAGATCTCTTTGGGATATAGGCCCAGTAGAAACACTGCTGGGTCAAAGGGTATGCACAGTTTGACAACTTTTTGAGCATAGCTCCAAATTGCTCTCCAGAATGGTTGGATCC
>JAJPUD010014806.1:19886-39745 GCA_023553655.1 Myrmecobius fasciatus
TGATGGGCATCCCTTCAGTTTCCAGTTTCTAGCCACTACAAAAAGGGCTGCCACAAACATTCTTGCACATGTGGGTCCCTTTCCCTCCTCTAAGATCTCTTTGGGATATAGGCCCAGTAGAAACACTGCTGGGTCAAAGGGTATGCACAGTTTGACAACTTTTTGAGCATAGCTCCAAATTGCTCTCCAGAATGGTTGGATCCGTTCACAGTTCCACCAACAATGTATTAGTGTCCCAGCCCTCCCACATCCCCTCCAACATTCATCGTTATCTTTTCCTGTCATTTTAACCAATCTGACAGGTGTATAGTGGTATCTCAGAGTTGTCTTAATTTGCATTTCTCTGATCAATAGTGATTTGGAGCAACTTTTCATATGACTAGAGATGGTTTTAGTTTCATCATCTGAAAATTGTCTGTTCATATCCCTTGACCACTTATCTATTGAAGAGTGGCTTGAATTCTTATATATATGAGACAATTCTCTATATATTTTAGAAATGAGGCCTTTATCAGAACCATTAAATGTAAAGATGATTTCCCATTTAGATGCTTCTCTCCTAATCTTGTCTGCATTTGTTTTGTTTGTACAGAAACTTTTTAACTTAATATAGTCAAAATTATCCATCTGGTGTTCAATTAGGAGTTCCAAGTCTTCTTTGGACATAAATTTGTTCCACCTCTACAGGTCTGAGAGATAAACTATATTACGTTCCTCTAACTTGCTTACAAAGTCCCTCTTTATATCTAGATCATGAACCCATTTAGATCTTATCTTGGTATGTGGTGTTAGGTATGGGTCAAGCCCTAATTTCTTCCACACTAGTTTCCAATTTTCCCAGCAGTTTTTGCCAAATAGAGAGTATTTATCCCAAAAGCTGTGGTCTTTGGGTTTATCGAACACTAGGTTGTTAAGGTTAATGCCTAGGTTGTCCTGATAACCTATCCTGTGCGACTGATCCATTGCTCTATTTCTTATCCAGTACCAAACGGTTTTGATGACCGCTGCTTTATAATATAGTTTTAGATCTGGTACAGCAAGGCCACCTTCATCTGCCTTTTTTTTCATTAATCCCCTTGAAATCCTTGACCTTTTGTTCTTCCAAATGAACTTTGCTACTATTTTTTCTAGATCTGTAAAATAATTTCTTGGGAGTTTGATTGGTATGGCACTAAATAAGTAGATTAGTTTGGGTAGTATTGTCATTTTTATTATGTTCGCTCTGCCTACCCATGAGCACTTAATATTTTTCCAATTGATTAGGTCTGATTTTATTTGTGTGGAAAGTGTTTTGTAATTTAGTTCGTATAGTTTCTGACTTTTCCTTGGCAGATAGATTCCCAAATATTTTATCCTATCATCTGCTATTTGGAATGGAATTTCTTTTTGTATCTCCTGCTGCTGAACTTTGTTGGTAATATATAAAAATGCTGATGATTTATGTGGATTAATTTTGAATCCTGAAACTTTGCCAAAGTTGTGAATTGTTTCTAGTAGTTTTTTAGTTGAATCTCTAGGGTTCTCTAAGTATACCATCATGTCATCTGCAAAGAGTGATAATTTGGTTTCTTCATTACCTACTCTGATTCCTTTTATCTCTTTTTCTTCTCTTATTGCTAAAGCTAACATTTCTAATACAATATTAAATAGTAATGGTGACAGTGGGCAGCCTTGTTTCACTCCTGATCTTATGGGGAATGATTTTAGTTTGTCTCCATTACATATGATGCTTGCTGATGGTTTTAAATAGATGCTGCTGATCGTTTTAAGGAAAAGCCCATTTATTCCTATACTCTCTAGTGTTTTTAATAGGAAAGGGTGTTGGATTTTGTCAAAGGCTTTTTCTGCATCTATTGAGATAATCATATGGTTTTTGTTAATTTGGTTATTAATATAATTAATTATGCTGATAGTTTTCCTAATATTGAACCAGCCCTGCATCCCTGGTATAAATCCTACTTGGTCATAGTGTACTATCCTGGGGATGACTTTCTGTAATCTCATTGCTAATAACTTATTTAAAGTTTTTGCATCAATATTCATTAGAGAAATTGGTCTATAGTTTTCTTTCTCTGTTTTCACCCTACCTGGTTTAGCTATCAGCACCATATCGGTCTCATAGAAGGATTCTGGCAGTATACCTTCTGTCCCTAATTTCTCAAATAGTTTGTGTAGTATTGGAATTAATTGTTCTTTGAATGTTTGGTAGAATTCACATGTAAATCCATCTGGCCCTGGAGATTTTTTTCTTAGGGAGTTGGTTAATGGCTTGTTCTATTTCTTTTTCTAATATGGGACTATTTAAATAATTTATATCCTCTTCTGTTAACCTCGGCAATCTGTATTTTTGTAGATATTCCTCCATTTCATTCAGATTTTCAAACTTACTGGCATAAAGTTGGGCAAAGTAACTCCTAATTATTGCTTTAATTTCCTCTTCATTGGAGGAAAGTTCTCCCTTATCATTCTTGAGACTAACAATTTGATTTTCCTCTTTCCTTTTTCTTATCAAATTAACTAAAGGCTTATCTATTTTGTTAGTTTTTTCATAGAACCAACTCTTAGTTTTATTTATTAACTCAATAGTTTTCTTATTTTCGATTTTATTAATTTCTCCTTTTACTTTTAGAATTTCCAGTTTGGTATTTAATTGAGGGTTTTTAATTTGTTCTTTTTCTAGTTTTTTTAATAATAAGCCCAATTCATTGATCTTTTCTTTCTCTATTTTATGCAAGTAAGCATCTAGAGATATAAAATTGCCCCTTAAAACTGCTTTGGCCGTATCCCACAAATTTTGGTATGTTGTCTCCTTATTGTCATTCTCCTGGATGAAATTATTGATTGTGTCTATGATTTGCTCTTTCACCCATTCATTCTTCAGGATTAGATTATTTAATTTCCAATTACCTTTTGGTTTATTTTCTCCTGGACTTATATTGCATGTGATTTTTATTGCATCATGATCTGAAAAGGATGCATTTACTATTTCTGCCTTTCTGCATTTGATTTTAAGGTTTTTATGCCCTAATACATGGTCAATTTTTGTATAGGTTCCATGGACTGCTGAGAAAAAAGTAAACTCCCTACTGTCTCCATTCAACTTTCTCCATAGATCTATCATACCTAACTTTTCTAATAATTGGTTTATCTCCCTAGTTTCTTTCTTATTTATTTTGTAGTTTGATTTATCTAATTCTGAGAGAGCAAGGTTGAGATCCCCCACTAGTATCGTTTGGCTGTCTATTTCTTCTTGCATCTCTCTTAATTTCTCCCCTAGGAATTTGTGTGCTATTGCACTTGGTGCATATATATTTAGTATAGATATTGCTACATTATCTATGGTACCCTTTGATAAAATATAGTTTCCTTCCTTGTCTCTTTTGATTAGATCTATCTTGGCTTTTACTTGATCTGAGATAAGGATTGCTACCCCTGCTTTTTTTTGTTCGCCTGAAGCATAATAGGTCCTGCTCCAGCCTTTTACCTTCATCCTATATGTGTCACTATGTTTTAGATGTGTTTCTTGTAGACAACATATTGTGGGATTCTGGTTTTTAATCCAGTCTGATATCCGCTTCCACTTTATGGGAGAGTTCATCCCGTTCACATTCACAGATAGAATAACTAATTCTTTATTTCCTGCCATCTTATTTACCCAAGTTATGTTTTCCCCTTTCTCCCTTCCCCCCACCTCAGTACTTTGCTTTTGATGACCCCTCCCCCAAACAATACTCCCCTTTCCTTTCCCCTTTCTCCCTTCCCCCCTCCTCAGTACTTTGCTTTTGATGACCCCCTCCCCCAAACAATACTCCACCCTTTAGATCCCTTCCCCCTGTTTTTACTCCTTTCCCCTGATTCTTCTATTTTCCCTTCTATTAGTTTGTCCCTTACTTTTCCTCCTTTCCCTCCCACTTCCCTCTAGCAACAGACAAGTTTCTATGTGAAATCAAATGTCTGATATACACTTTTAGAGCCCAACCTGATGAGAGTAAGATTTACACAGTGCTCGTCTCCCTCCCCTCTTTCTCTCAATTATATTAGGTTTTCTTTGCCTCTTCAAGTGATTTTACCTTGTTTTTACCTCCTTTTTTTTTAGATCTTATTTTACCACTTTTTCCCTCTTTTCCCCAGTATGACAACCTTTTCCCCTCTAGTTCTCTTTTTCATATTATCGAAGTAATATTTAGTTAATTATACCCCCAAACTTTGAGTATCCCCCTAGTAAAAATAAAGTTCTCAAGAGTCCTTTCCTTTTTACCTTTTTATGCATCTCTTGAGTTCTGTGGTTGGGTGTTGAATTTTTTGTTCAGATCCGGTCTTTTCATTAGAAATAGGTGAAATTCACCTATATCATTGAATGACCATCTTCTTCCCTGGAGGATAATGCTCATTCTAGCTGGATAGGTTATTCTTGGCTGTAATCCAAGTTCCTTTGCCCTTTGGAATATCTGGTTCCAGGCCCTTCTATCCTTCAGTGTGGAAGCTGACAGATCCTGACAGATTCTAATTATTGATCCTCGGTATTTGAATTGTTTCTTTCTAGCTGCTAGCAGAATCTGTTCCTTGGTGCTATAGTCCTGAAATTTAGCCACGATATTCCTTGGGGTTTTAATTTTGGGGTCTCTTTCAGGAGGTGATCGGTGAATTCTTTCAATGCTGATTTTGCCCTTTGATTCTACAATCTCAGGGCAGTTTTCTTTCAGGATTTCCTGGAAGATAGTGTTTAGATTCCTTTTTTGATCATGGCTTTCAGGAAGTCCAATAATCCTTAGATTGTCTCTCCTAGATCTATTTTCTAAGTCAGTTGTTTTTCCTAGGAGATATTTCATATTTTCTTCTAATTTTTCATTTTTTTGTTTTTGTTTGACTGATTCTTCAAGTCTTAGTGAGTCATTCACTTGCATTTGTTCAATTCTTATTTTTAAGGTGTTGTTTTCTTCAGTTACCTTTTTAAGTTCCTTTTGTAACTGGCCAATTGAACATCAAATTTTTTCATTTGTTTATTTTTGTTTTTGTTTTTCACTTAATAGCATTTTATCTTGTCCCAATTCCACATAAAGATAGTTTTTAACATTCACTTTTGTAACATTTTGAGTTCCAAAATTTTTTTCTCCTTGTCTCCTCCTCCTCACAAACAGCAAGTAATCTGCTATAGGTTATACATATATAGTCATTTTAAACATATTTTTATATTAGTCACATTGTAAAAGAAAAAACAAAAGAAAAATGTAAAGTGTTATTTTATGTAAGAGAAAAAAACCCAAAAAAGTGAAAATACTATGCTTTCTTCATTTGCTCGCAATAGTTCTTTCTCGGAATGGGAATTGCATTTTCCAATCCAATTCTATTGGAATTGTCTTAGATCACTGCATTGGTGTGAAGAGCTAAGTCTGTCATAGTTGATCATCACCCAATCTGGCTGTTACTCCATACACTGTTCTTCTGATTTCACTGAACATCACTTCATACATTTCTTTCCAGGCTGTTCTGAAAACACCCTGCTTATCATTTAATTAATCATTTATCAATATAAATAAATTATCATTTATTTATATATATATTACTTATCAATAAAATAATCATTTAATCTACAATAATGTTCCATTTCATTTAAATACTACAGCTTATTTAGTCATTACCCAATTGATAGGCATCAACTACCTTTCCAGTCCCCTGCCACCACAAAAAGAGCTGCTATGGTCCTCAAATGCTTTATGAATCCATCAATAAGTATTTATTAACTGTTGGGGATATAAGGAAAACCTAAATCAGACCCTGCCATCAAGGATCCTAGACTCCAGTAAAGAAGAAATGTATAAACAAATAGATATGTACAAGATAGAGGAAACATACATAGTAATGGGAATGTAAACTTAGAGGGTAAGGTACTAGCATCTGGGAGAGAACCTAATTCTTAAAATGGAGAGGGGTAGACTAACTGACTCAGTATCATAGGATAAGAAAAAAATTAGGGATGGAAAGCACCTTTGTGTACATTTTATTTTACAGATGAGGAAACTGAGGTACTGAGACAGAGACAGAAAGAGAAATTCACTTACCCTGAGTAACACTGCATGAGATGCAAACCCAAAGCTTCTTAATTCTGAGCCACATCCTTTCATTGGACCCTCCTGTCTTTAGTTCCTTTCTCACTTTCAATCTCTGGGCCCTTTTAGGCCTAAGCCAAATAGCTCTAAATGTCCTTCCTTATAACAATTCTTTGCATATTTCTTGCATTTCACTTGCCTGGTGCTTAGTCTTTAGACACTTGTTTTCAATAGTCCAGGCTGTGCTAATGTTGTCTACTTTGGTTAAGTTGATCTTTTGCCTGAGTTTTTCAATCATTCGATGCTTGCTCCCCTTTCTCAATTACATTTATGGCCATAACAGCAGATGCCATATTGGACATCTTCGACTGAATTTCTCTAGCATGCGGTCAGGTCGCAGAGACAACCTGTGAGCGTTCTCCAAAAGACCCTGACAAATCTCTCTTTGATGGGTAGTTTCAGCATCTAGCTGGTCTCCCTGTCTTGGATCTTTCACGGCTCCAATCCATCTTCCACTCAGCTGTCAAATCCATCTGCAGAAATTCAGGTCTGACTATATCACTGCCACCTGCCTCTCAGCACTCACACACACACTTAGGAAAAGCAGGAGGAGGAGGAAGATGAAGAAGAGGAGGACAGAGGAAGGGAGATGGAAACAGAATCAGAGAGAAGGGGGAGAGAGACAGAGAAGGAGACAGAAAGGGGAGCAGAGAGACAGAAACAAAAGAGAGAGGAGGGAGACAGACACATAGAGAAAAACAGTGAGAAATCTGCAAGGCTGGTGTTTTGACTAATCTCAGAAAAGCCAATATTCCAATTCTTTACAAATATAGCTTTCTACTGTTCCCCGCGATCACCCAGCATTATATATAGTTTCCCATTCCACTGATGGCAGCCATGTCAGCCTGTTCAGTCCTGCTTCAAGATGAATATGGCTTCAAACATACTCAACTATTTCCTAAAAATATTTCCCAAAGTGCTGGCCTCCCAATAACCCCCAGCTGAGATCTGTCTCTTTGATGGGCACTTTTTCTTCCAGTGTAATTTCCAGACTTTTGCCATTTCTGCTGAGCCTTCCATTTAGCTCTAAGTTCACTTGTTCCATTTGCCCCTCCTTGATCTGCTCCATTTAATTGATTCCTATCATCTTTTTATTTTGTTTGGGTTTGCTGGCCTTTCCCAGCGCCCCTGCAGTTTCTCAGCTGAACTCAGCTTGGTGTAGCAGAAAGAATATGAGTTTGGGTACAGGGGTTCCTGAGTCTGAATTCTATTTCAGACGTTAGCTGTGAGACCTTAGACAAGTAATTTATTCTCTGTCAACTTCAGTTTCCACATAACATGATCAAATGAGGACAATTATGTCATCTCTCTCTGGGTTGTTGTGAAGATCAAATATAAAGAACTTTGATGATAACAATGATATAATAACATAATATAATATAATTAACGTACTATAATGCTATTATCATTACTTACACAATAAGCATTTATTAAGTAGGTTAAGGGGCTTGCACCAAGCAGGAATCTCAGTCAGCATCAAACCCAGTTCTTCTGACTCCAGAACAAAAACATTTATCTCTAGACCAACCTGCTTTCCCATTAGTATTCTCCATTCCAGTGTATGTCTGTCTAGCTATCATCTGCACAAGCCATTTCACTCCCCTGTTCTGCCTTTGCACACATCATCTCCACATCCAGAAGAACCTCCATGTTCTCCTGTACCTTGCAGGATGTCTATGTGCCAGGCACTGAGTGGGAAGCTGGGCACATAGGACAGAAATCAAATAACTCCTGCTCTTAAGGGGGATTATATTCTATTGAGGGAAATACACAATATGTGTACTGATTAAACTAAAGAGTCTCAAGTTTTTACAATGACATACATTGTGAATTCAAGAGGGTGTTAATAATAACAATGGTGGATGAAGAGGTGGGGATAAGGAAAAGTCTTATTAGGAGGTGGCAACCAAGCAGTGCTGAAGGACTTCATGCTACTCTGATCCTCAACTGACTAGAAAGAAAAATTAGTGATAAGGATACTTTCTCTACCTAACTCATGAGGTGGTCAACAACAAAAAAGGAGACAATATATGTGAAAATATTTTAATAACAAAGCTTTTTTTAAAATAGCAACTGCTCTAATATTATTAAATTTGCAACCCATATAGTGAGAAATCTGATTGCATAGTAGAAAGGAGGATGGTATTATAGTTAAGAAACCTGGCTTCCTGATTTCCTTTATGATTCAGATCAAATCCCACTTCTGTTGAAGTCTCCTCCCCATCTGTACCCAGTACCCTCCTTCTAAGACTTTCAATTGCATATCCACATGTTGTCTCTCTCTGGTTATTCACATGGTGGTTCCCCACTGAGAACTGAAGTTACTTGACAGCAAGGACTTTTATTATTGACTTTCTTTGTATCTCTAAACCTTAGCCCATTGCCTGGCATGAGGAAAGCAGGTCACGGGTGCTTGTTGACTGGTTGACTAGATCCCAGTCTTGGTAGTGATGCTGCTATATGCCATAGACAAGCTGTTTTACTTCATAAATCTTCAGTTTCCCCCATTAGTAATGTGGGGATAAAAATCCTACTTAATGGAGTTCTTCTGAGAAATAAATTTTGTATACCTTTATGTACCCAAAACAAACAAGCAAATTGAATTCTGATATATCGGTCCCATTTCAAGTCTCAAGAAAGAAGAAGAAACCTGAACCAATTCTCATTGAAGACAGGCAGGTTCACAGGGAACTGGTAATGGTTTACATAGGTTACGTAGTTCATTAGGAAACAAGAAAGTTAAGGAACTTGGATGACAATGTTTGTAGGGGCAAGGATTGGGGGAAAGATGAAAGCTATGGTGAGTGAGTGATCTAATGGAGAGAATCTTTGTTCTAGAACATGAGCACCTGGCTATAAATCCAAACACTGATACTTGCTATCTTTGTGACCTTGGATGAGTCACTCACAAAGTCTTTGAGCCTTAATTTTCTCATCTGAAAAATTAAGAGAATGGATATCTAAGCTCTAATAGCTTCCTACTTCATGGGTCTCTTGTGAGGTTTAAATGGGATGACATATATGAAATACTTTGCAAGCCTTAAAGCACTACATACTTGTCAGCTTTTTATTATTAATATTGTATCTGTTATTAGAAAAAAAAAACTTCAGAAAAATCACATGGTATTTTAGCATATATTGACCACTCTGGGAATATTTGGTTTGGAGGAGATATTTTGGAGAAGGGATAGTTTGATAGCTTATTTTGTTGTTCATTCATGTCCAGTTCTTTGTGGCCCCATTTGGGGTTTTCTTGGCAAAAATACTGGAGTCTTTACTATTTAGCTCATTTTACAAATGAAGAAACTGAAGCAAATAGAGTTAATTGACTTGCCCAAGGTCACACAGCTGGTAAGGTTCTGAGACCAGATTTAAACTTAGGTATTCCTGACTTCAGGTCCGGCACTCTATTCATTGTGTCACCTCACTGCCCATAATAGCATATACTTGCAAGTATTTGAGGATCAAATAAAGGTTCTGTTCTCTCTGGTTGGTGGAGGAGGGGGTAAAATGAGAAGCAATATGTAGATTTAGGCTCAATCTGAGGAGAAAGCTTTCCAGGAATTAGAGCTGTCCAAGAGGAGAATGAGTTAGTAGGGAGGTTGGTGGTTTTGCCTTTCCTGGTCATCTTCAAGCTTGAGAATTGTTTATGGAGAATGATATCAAGAGGATGCTCATTCAGAGGTTAGAAAAAATGATTCTTTCATTCCTACCCACTTTGACATTTTGTGATTCTGTGAAGTTACCTATTTCTGCTTTAATCTTTCTCTTTTTCATGGGCTTTCCATTATATACTCTTAAGAAGGCTTCCTTACTCAGAACTAGATTAGAGATAAATTAATATTGTTTACAATGGAAAGTTTCTTTTCCAAATGCAGTTATTTGTGCATGTGGATAATGACTTGCTATTATCAAGAAAAACATAGAATCCACATTTGGAATTCAGATCAGAACAGGTGTTTGACATATTAGGATAAATTCAATCCAAGCAGCTATCCTTAGGGTATTTTTACTCCCATGCCATCATTAAAATAGCAACTATAAAAAAGTGCCATGCTCTTCAGCCAGTACCTTGATCTCCAAATTACTTATACATCACACAGGGTCTGATCTCACCTAGTGAGATACACATTCTTGTTGAGTGACAGCTCATGCAAAGCTCAGAGGTGAAGTGTCAAAAAAAACCCTAGGATTTTCCCCAAGTGTTTCTGCCCTGCAGACTTATATATGCATTAATATGGCTGTTTACCTTATATATTTTATGTGCTATTTCCCTTTCCTCTCCCCATCCCTTCCCCAGGAGAATATAAATTTTTTGATGGTAAGAAATGTTGAGGATCTTTTTTTCTTTCCATCCATAGGACCTCACCCACTGCCTGGCAAATATAAGGCAACTAAGAAATATTTGTGGGACTCAGGATGAATTGAGTTGAATGGAATTGATGAATGATTTAAAATAGACTTCCTCATCTATTTTTCTCTTAAGAAAACTATAGACTCTTTTGAAATTCTTTTTTAACCTTTTTTTCTCCCCAAATAGAGAACTGATGTTTTATTTAAGTGCAAATTTTAACACAGACTTAGAAACAGCAATTAAACTGGGTTCTAGAACAGTCAAGAGAAGCTTTTGCTCTCTCTAATACAAAATGGTTTCTATTGACTCATAATGTTATGAGCAGTGGAAGCATTTAAGACCCAGTGTGGTCCAAGGACAACTTGAATTAACTTCCTTCAATGCTGTTTGCGGCCAAAATACTTAGTTCCCTATGGATATGTTGACATCATACATCAAGGTGCTTGGTGATAAGATAAATATGGTCATTCTAACAATGACAACAATTTATTGAAGGTTACAAAGCATAGGCACCTGGTTGTCAGAAGTATACACCAAAATTGTTTGCCTGAAGTACGGACTCTCATTACAGATTCAAGATGGAATCATTTGTATCAAAGGTGTTTCTATGGCAATTGCCAAGGATCAGGAATCTACTCTCAAATCCTGAGTTCATTTTGCCTTAGTCGAAGCTGCTCCATTAGTTGAATGGATCAAAAAAACTAAAGAAATCAGATTCAGAAAGTCTGTGGGGCTTGCCCCCATGCTACATATCATCCAACTATATTGGGTAGCCAACAATAAATAACACAACAGCTATATCTGTAAGCTGCCTCTTGGTTCACTGATCCTTGGAATTACTTGTGAGTATGCAAAACTCTCTCAGCAGTAGATCACAGGGCTACTGGAGATCCTGGGGATTCTGTACAGTGACTCATTCTCACCAAAGGATGTTCACATGTAGCTACAAGAAGATTATTGAGTGGTACAAGTGAAATTCCTCAAGGTTAATGGGTGTTTCTTATTCTGCATTATTTATCTTTCCCAAAGTCATCGACAAATAGGCTTCCATTGTTGAGCTGTCGATGGCATTTTTTCAAGTTGTTTCTTTCGAAGACACTGACATGTGTCACCCAAATTGCTATGTAGAGTCCCACAATTCCAGCGGCTGTCATTGGGCTCCTTTTTTGAAAATTGTCAATGTCTTTGACAGATAGAAGAGAAGTGGGGGGATTCTGGTGACATATTTTGATACGTCTTGACAAGCTTTCTCACAGCCGTTCCTTGTCATTCTCCCAGATTTGTTTTTTAATCAGGATTGAAGGGAAATCTTCTATGGTCTTTATCATGTCACCTCTCCCAATGGAAAGGGCAGCTAGAATAGAGAATTTACCTATTTCTTATTCAGTTGAATGTATCACTTTTCATTTTAATTATTCATTTTAGTCTCTTTTCTTATTCGTGGGCTTTCAAGAGTTCACAATCCTTAGAAAGGGTTCATTTGGATTGTAGTGTGCTGGGCCCTTGGTAGGAAGAAAATTTTTTTTAAGTGGCTGAGAACCAATACAAATTGTAGCCTCATATCACTGCAAAACTGACAGTTCTGTTCTAACAAAATCTTCTCTAAGTTCTTATGAGACTTCAGTCACTTGAAAAAATAATATAGATTTTAAAATATTCAATTTCAGCTATTGGTACATGCAAAAAGTTGAAGGGCAAAGAATCTATCATAATTCCCATTACAAGCATATAATATCCATTTTTCAAAAGCAGTGTATTCTAAATCAAAACCCAATCTCTTAAAAAAAACCTCAAAGAATCTTGTTTTCATTTGGAATGAAAGTTTTATTAATGTGTGAGTCATTCTAAGAAAGGTTGCAGAAGAAAAAATTCTGCAAGACATTTCAATTTTAAGTGCTTAATAAGTGTTCATTGACTGATTATTCCTATTATCACAAGAAGCCAATATATTATACTATACATACTGTCCTTGAAATTACTCCCTTGGTAGATACTATTGCCAGAAGAAGATTTGGTCTGAATCCATGACAGATAAAACTTCAGGTACTATGGTTTCCTTCCAAATCACATGTATCTCAAGAGACAATATGGAATCATAACAAATTATTGTGGTCCAGTAGAGTTCTTTCTGAGAAAGAAGGGATGCTGAGATAACCATGGCAGACAAACACATGCATAAGAAAAAGTACAAATACTGTCTATGTGATCCCAAAGCCTTTCCTCCCTCAACAAAGCAAGCACTAAAGGAATTGGTTGTTGCCATCAATGGTGCTGTATTCATTATCCAGCTGTGTTCCAATGGAGTATTTCACTAGCTTGGCTTAACATCTCCTGGTAACTCACTTGACATCTCAAAGAACTTTGTAAAATATTCTTAAACCTTTGGCATTTCATCCTGCCCTGGGCCTCATGAATAAAACATCTATCCAGTCAGCAGCTTTGGCAGAAAGAACAGCCAAGTTCCATCCATCAAAGTCAAAGACTGAATTACCCAGTGATTCTGAAGCCTTTAATAACTCTGTTTCTTTATGATTATGTTGGTAAATAGTCAAATCCTGCTGGCATTGAGCTTTTGGTAACCATTAATTTCTAGTCTTATAAAATCTAGTGGTCAAATGGCTTATCTCCATTGCCATACGGATTTCCATTTCTTTTTTTTTGTTGTTCTTGATGCTGTTAAATGCAATGTATTTCTTTCTTCAATTGTTTGTATAAAGGTCAATTAATGCTACTTCCAATAAAACCAACTAGAACTTAAAAAAAGTAAATTATAAATATACTTCTTCTATAATGACAATCTTTTGTCTTAGTCCTATATTCTGAGGCTATAATACACACACACACACACACACACAAGTATTTTGATGAGAAGTAGAGTAAGTATAAAGCATAGGATTTCATCAATTGTATGAAAATCCAGATAAATTTGGAATTGAAATCCAAGAGATTATGAGGAAGCTAAGTTTAAGGGAGGCTGTGATTTAACCAATATCACACATAAACCCTGGTTTTTTGACTCTAGACCCAGTACTTGTTCCCATGAAACAAATGTGGGATTTAGTCAATATCGCACATGAACTCTGGTTCTCTGACTTCAAACTCAGTACTTGTTCCCATGCAACAAATGTCTTTCCACATAGATTCATTTCATAACTCCATGATAAATAGAGATAAAACTGTGATTCTATGATCCTAAAAGTATCAGCTTTGCAGACCCCCTTATAAGGTGTCAAATTTTATAGTAGAATTACTTCTTAATACCAAAGAAAAGTGTCACTTCACAGAACCCCAAAATTTCAGAATTAGAAGGTACCCTTGATGCCATGAATTTCAATCTGGCCCTAAAGAATAATCCTCCCTCCTTTTTTTTAAACTTTAAAAGTTGTCATCCAAACTACTCCAGTTAAGGAAAGTTATTCTTTCTCACCTCCCCAGCTTCCACTTTGGAATAGGTCCCAGCAGTTGTGTTAGGAAGGTTTGCTTTTATTAATTGTAACATTAACTACTTGGGATTATTATGTTCTATCCCGACAAGATTTATTTGGATCCTGACCAGGCCATACAACATTTAAACCTCCCAATTTTGTTTTACCTATAGATGTAATAAACATATATTTTATGCATTTATCCAAGGGAATTGCAAAAATAGTAACCATCTCAAGGGCGAGCATAGATATCTGAGGAACTCCACTGGAGACCTTCATCCCAGTTAGCTTGGAACTGTTTTAATGTCAACTCCTTGTATCCAGTTAATAACAATTTCTGATCAGATGAGATAAGTTATGTGAAGTTCATTGTGCTTTGCAAACACTATGATAAACATTATTGTTGTTATAAATCTGCTTAATTTTAATTGTCATCTAGCTTAGGGGCTCCCAGCCCTGTTGATTCTATTTCCTATTAGATTTCAGTATATTTTCCCTTATTCAATGTGAAAAGAAATATTGTCTAGAGTTTAGCATGAATATATATATGCATATATACATAAGAAATAAAATAGAATAATGCATTTCAGTAACATCACATAGTTATTTATCAGAAACTCTTGATAACATTTTAACAAACCTTTGGTATTCCTGAAGGAAACTATGCATATACAAGGTCTGGAATTCCTTATCTAACCCAAATATCTTTATATTCTTAATAACAATAGTGGTAAACATATCAAATGTTTGCTAAAATCTAGGTGAATCACACCCACACATACACAGATGTGTATGTGTATAAACTCACCTGATCTATCAATTTCCAAAACTATCAAAAAATCTATTAATGCTAATGCCAATCTGGCTCTTTTTAAATCACTGCTTCCCCTTCAAATAGTCTCTAACTATTCCTTTAATAACATATTCTCAAATTATGAAAGGAATCCAAACCAAAATTGTTGCCTATAACTTTCTTAAAGAAATAGAAAATATGAAACCATTTATCATTCCACTTGTAGTACTACTTTTCATTAAATAATCATTTCCCCAAGGATTGATTACTCAAACATTTTCAAACTCACACCACCTTTATTATAACTATCATTGTCATTATTACAATGCATATTTCTAAATAGTAGGATGTGGGAGTTGGAAAGGACCTTTGACACCATTGAGTTTAGGGACTTAATTTTACAATTGAAAAGACAGAGACAGAGAGAAATGGTTTAACCATGGTCACAAAACTCCTAAGCAGTAGACGTACAAATATATTTATTTTGAGCATAAAATTTCCCTAAATAAATTATAACAGAGTGATGAGAACAATTGCCAGTATTAAAATCTAGTTTAATATCCCATCTAACAATTTATCTATCTAATAGTAAAACAAACAAAAACAAGAAGTACATTAAATTTTCTCCATAAAATTACTTCCAACAAACTATATTTTATATAGCCCAAAAGAGACACATCATAGATAGAACCTTAACAGATCATTAAGTCCACCTCATATATGTATTGCTTTTGCCTAAGTATGTCACATTATTACTAGTGAAGAATATTGTTTTCGGCTGATAATAACTCTATTAAAACAGTTAAACCATCCACCATCCATCTATTCAATCCATTGCTTAAAAACAAAAGCTCAGAGGAAAGCAGAAGGAAAAAAGGAAGCTAGAATTTTGCCTTCCATGAGAAAAACAACTGAATGAACATTTTGCTTTCTACCTGTTGTTTTGAGGTCATGAAGACACAATATCAATCGACATGCAGACACTATCTAATTCAGTTCACAAGGATTTGGTCACACTGGTCTGTTCTTAGGAAATGAATACTCATCTTCGTTGTCAGAGCCTTCTTCCCACATACACATGAGTCTAAATCTAATCTTTTCCATTAATGGAGTAAGGGATAACAAAACATGTTCTGATGCATTTAATTGACCATGTCCACCATCTATTTTCTCCCCTCAATGAGACATAACAAAAATCTCAGCCATTCTATTTTTAAAAACCATTACTATTTAAAAGGAAGCAAAAATATGACGCTTCAAATTCTAGGCAATGGTGATCTAAAAAATTCAATTTATTTTGATTATTAATTCAAATGATTATTAATGGTCAGCTATATGTAAGCCATTATTGCTATAAAGAATAAAACCTCCATCAGCTTAGTATTACTGTTTATTATTTCAGTTGTATCTAACTCTCTATGGCTTAATTTAGGGACTTCTTGGCACAGCTACTGGAATGGTTTGCCATTCCCTTCTCTAGCTCATTTTCCAGATGAAAAACTAAAGCAAACAGATTTAAGTGACTTGTTCTGAGTCACACAGCTAGTAAGTGTCTGAGGACAGATTTGAACTCAGGAAGATGAATCTTCTTCACTCCAGCCCCAGCACTCTATCCATTGTAGTACTTACTTGCATTAAACTGTTTAGTGATATTCAAAGCACAACCAGAACTTTTTTTTTAGGGTGGGCTTTGCCCCAGGTTGGAAAATTTAGAAGCTATGGTAGCATGATCTGGGAGGATTTCCCCCATGCTCTTTCCCTAACCAGCCACTTCAGAGAGTATAGACTTTATGGCCATATCCTTTCACTTGATTGAACTTCATTTTCTTACAGTTTATATAAAGTAAAGGTATTGGGCTAGATGAGCTCTGAAACCCATTCTTAAGATCTAGAGATCCTAAAATCCAGTGATCCAGTGATACCCAAAGTGACCTTGTCTCTTACATTACAGTCATGTCCTGGAATCATTCCCTTTCTGTACCAATTGCCAGTCCTTCAGAAGCATTAAAAACTTGATTTTCCCAAGGCACACTTTCCACCTTATGATAACCATACTCCTACAGTTTCCTCTTCTCCTCTATATTGCTATTTGGACCAAGTTCAAAAAGAGCTCATAATGACTGTGAGCACACCTGTTAAATATAGACAGGGTCACAGGTAATACGTGCTTTTAAGAAGGTTTCGTAGGGTTCAGTGCTCAGTCAAAAGACTCAACATGAAATGAGGAAAATCTGAGTTCAAATTTGACCTTAGATACTTACTAGCTGTGAGATCCTAGCAAACTATTTTACAAGTTTTGGCTTTACTTTCCTGATCTGTATAAAAGAGATAATAGCACCTATCTCCTAAGATTAAAAAAAATAAAATTAGGTAATATTACAAAGTGTTTATTATTATTATCTTAACAAGTTTTATTCCTTTTTCTTTGTCAGACCTCTCCCATTTCCTTACAAATGTGTCCCTTCCATTGTATGATTTTCTCCATTGTACTACTTTTATATGAGTGTTTCTATAATTATTAAACTCATCACCAAATCCTTTCCCTAGACACCAGCAATACCCTCACCACAACCAACAAACACACCTGTTTTGGTTTATTCAATCTGAATTTTGAACTTCCAATCTGAATTTAAACTTCCATGGTGTGACATAAAATATTAGAAATACCATGATTGGAGCCAAGCTGGTAGTTTAGAGGCTGCAACCCAGCTGAACTCTCTCAATATTCCCCTCAAAATGACTTTAAGATAGCTTGTCTAATTGAATCCTGTGGTGACAGAATCAACAAAAGGTTAGGGTGAAACATTTTTTCTTAGTCCAAGAAATTGTAGCATGTTTGCAGGAGAGATCTGTGGATCAGACCAGCCCAGAGAGGTGTAACAACACCAACAATAGACCTTAGAGGTGGCTGTAAAACTGGGAGCAGAAGCTTCTGGAGCTCTTGGGTGAGAGAGGGTAAGGGTTATAGAAACTAGTCAGAAAGAGATTATAAGAGACCATGAGCTGAGATTAGGCAAAGGATCCTGTAACATTGCTCATACAGAGTGCCAATTGCAGTTCCAGGGCAAGGAAGAACACTATTGCTTGTAGCCCGGGGTGGGGGGAAGAACAAGGGCTTTGGTCACAGTTGCAGGGCTAAGAGCAGGAGCCCTTTCTGAGTAAAGATCAAGGTGCAGACCAGGAGAGGAGTGACCACATCTCTCTCTGTGTCCCATCATCTTGGAAGCACCAAAAGCTTACAGACCAGCAGAATTTGCTTTCAAAACATCAGTGTGAAAAAGCCAGAATATTGAGATGGGGCTCCCTCATTCCCATTTCAGGAACAGATTTCACTTTTAGCATAAAGCTAAAAGTCAAGAAATGGGCTGGGAAAATGAGCAAACAACAACCGACTGAAAACATGACCTTAAAAATTATTGTTCAGATCAAATTTTCGGGGGTGGAGCCAAGATGGCAAACTGCAGACAGCGTTCTCTGTGAGCTTCTGAGACCTTCCCTCAGACCCAGACAAATTGAGCCTCTGAACTGGTTCAGGAGTGAGGGCTCCACCAAACACTTGGACTACAACGCACTTCTATCAAAAATCTATTTTGAAAAAACTCCAGAGAAGGTTAGCCTCAGGGGAATCGGCCGCTGGCCGAGATCAGACACCAGCACGCCCAGGGCGGAAGCCTCGCAGATTTTAGGCACCCAGGAAGTCCCCGGGAGATGCCTGGGCCACTTTGCACTGCTTGTGGGCAGGTGCTTTGGCAGATCTGCCTTTGGTAAAGGGTGGATTGAGAGCAGCTGAAAGCATGGTCCTAGTGCAGATCTAGCCTGACCAGCCTCAGACCGGAAGTCAACTCAGCAAACTGCCCCAGGGCAAATTGAAATTGTGGCAGTATTCCCTGCTGGTGACTGATACCTCAGCTCAAAAGCATGAGTAAGAAGCAGAAGAGAGCTCTCACCATAGACAGCTTCTATGGAGATAAAGTAGAGCAGTCCCCAGATCCTGAGATTCTGAAAAAAATCCCAGATGAAGCCACAAAGGCGGACTTACACGGGTCTCCTTTTCAGAAGGCTTACCTGGAAGATTGCATAAAGAATCTCAAAAGAGAGCTAGAAGAAGATTGGGGAAATAAATTGAAATCAGTGCAAGAAGAAAATAATGCTCTGCAACAGAGATGTGAAAAACTGGAAAACAGGACTGGTGAATTGGAAAAAGAAAACAATTCACTGAAAAACAAAATTGGTGAATTGGAAAAAATCACCAATTCATGGGAAAATAAAAATGGTGAATTGGAAAAAGACAACAATTCACTGAAAAATAAAATTGGCAAAATGGAAAAAGAATGCATTGAACCAAGAAATTCAATTGGCCAGCTACAAAAGGAGCTAAAAAAGATAACTGAAGGAAATAATACTTTAAAAATTAAAATTGAAAAAATAGAAGTAAATGACTCAATAAGACTTCAAGAATCAGTCAAACAAAAACAAAAAAAATGAAAAATTAGAAGAAAATATGAAATATCTCCTAGGAAAAACAACTGACTTGGAAAACAGATCCAGGAGAGACAATCTAAGGATTATTGGACTCCCTGAAAGCCACGATAAAAAAAAGAACCTTGATGCTATCTTCCAGGAAATCATAAAAGAGAATTGCCCTGATGTTTTAGAATCAGAAGGCAAAATTGGCATTGAAAGAATTCACCAATCACCTCCTGAAAGTGACCCAAAAATTAAAACCCCAAGGAATATCATGGCCAAATTTCAGGACTATCACACCAACGAAAGGATATTGCAAGCAGCTAGAAAGAAACAGTTCAAATACTGAGGAACTGTAATTAGAATTACACAAGATCTGTCAGCTTCCACATTATGGGATCAAAGGGCCTGGAATCAGATATTCCAAAAGGCAAAAGAACTTGGATTACAGCCAAGAATAAGTTAACCAGCTAGAATGAGCATCGTCTTCCAGAGAAGAAGATGGTCATTTAATGATACAGGAGAATTTCACCTATTTCTAATGAAAAGACCAGATCTGAACAAAAAATTTGACCTACAAATACAGAACTCAAGAGAAGCATAAAAAGGTAAAAAGGAAAGAACTCTTCAGAACTATATTTCTACTATAGGTATCCTTAAAGAATGGGGGTATAATTTGATTTTTCTTTGATAATAATGGAAAAGAAATTAGAGGT
>JAJPUD010014807.1:0-22561 GCA_023553655.1 Myrmecobius fasciatus
CAAAATGGCAGTTCTACTAAAACTCTCGTATGACACTGAAGATGTCCCTCTAAGATTCTCTATTTAATATCGGATTACTTTATATTCCACCTTTTCAGTGTCTCTAAAGGCCTGCCCAACCTGAATCTCCACTGCTATTCTCTTGGTGCATATGGTTCTCATTCAAAGAAAATTACAACTTTTGGTCTATAATATCTGTCTTCTACTGGACTAAACTTGTAGAACTATTTACAAGTGCACTTTTAGATTTAATTGAGATATTCAGTTTCTGTATAAGAGCTTTCTTTGAATAGAATATTTCAAGGAGCTTTTTCTCTTTGCAGGAGTTCCTAAGAATATCTCTTTCCTGTCAATTTCGCAGGTATATCTTCCTAGTCAAAGTTCTCAGGTAACTATAGAAATCCCCGAGTTGTCCTACCTGCCTTTACAGTAGTGGCTTGCAACTCTTTCATATTTCTTCACAATATCCTTAAAATGTCACTACTCTCAAGATCTGGGTCTACTCAATATTGGAATATCTATCATTTTTCATTACAAATGCATGACAATACAGTTTTCCTATTTCAGTTCTCCTCTCTTTTACAGATTGCACCACATATATAAACATTGATATATATACATGCAAAACATCATGTTGCTTTATAGAGATGCCCTTTAGTAAACTATCAAATCATTGTGTACAGAGATTTTAGTGATGCCCAAAAGACATTAAATGACTAGCCCAAGATCACAGTTAGCAAGACCCAGGTCCTCTGCATCCAAAGTCAGTGCTCTCTTCATTGAACCACATTGCTACTATGATGGATGATGTTTTTATAACTTAAGGTTTCAAATCACTTTGCATTCTTTATCTTATTTGATCCTCACAACAATCCTATGTACATGCTATTAATCCCTTCATTTTATAGATGAGAGACACATTTGGAGTAGTGTTCTTTCCATAGTCAAATAGTCTCTTAAAGAGAGAAAGCTAACTTCTCAGAGGTTTTAGAACAAAAAATTATTCTCAAGGTTGCAGAGCAAACTTCACTACTTAACCAACAATTCACCAAAATTTCGATGATCAAACCAGAGTTCTGTAGGCATAGATTGGAATGCTGAAAATAATGGAAATATTTGGAAAGAGCTGGTAATGGGCTTTTAGTATTTTTTTATAGCCTCCTCTTTTACACTTGGGTCCTGATTTTTGTTTATTTATGGTTTTCAGGAAGTCTGATGATTATTAAATTATCTTTCCTCAACCTGTTTTCTAAAACAGTTGTTTTTTGAAAGTTGATACCTTGCATTTTCTTCTATTTTTTAATATTTTGATTTTGTTCTAATATCTCTTGCAGTTTTGGCTGTTCTATTTAACTTTTTCAGGGAATTTATCATTTTCCAACTTGTAACTTTTATTTTTCCTATTTTTTCCCTTATCTTAAGCCATCATTTTATAGATCAGTAAACTGAGGCAGAGAAGTTAAGTGACTTGCCCATGTCAGGTAAATATTTGAATCCAGATGTTCTTGGGTCTAACATTATTTTCTTTCTTTTTTTAAATAGCATTTTATTTTATATAGAGAATTGTCTCATATTTATAAGAATTCAAGCCACACTTCAATAGATAAGTGGTCAAAGGATATGAACAGACAATTTTCAGATGAAGAAATTAAAACCATTTCTAGTCATATGAAAAGGTGCTCCAAATCACTATTGATCAGAGAAATGCAAATTAAGACAACTCTGAGGTACCACTACACACCTGTCAGATTGGCTAAAATGACAGGAAAAGATAATGACAAATGTTGGAGGGAATGTGGGAAAACTGGGATACTGATACATTGTTGGGGGAACTGTGAATGGATCCAACCATTCTGGAGAGCAATTTGGAACTATGTTCAGAAAGCTATCGAACTGTGCATACCCTTTGACCCAGCAGTGTTTCTATTGGGCTTATATCCCAAAGAGATCTTAAAGGAAGGAAAGGGACCCACATGTGCAAGAATGTTTGTGGCAGCCCTTTTTGTAGTGGCTAGAAACTGGAAACTGAAAGGATGCTCATCAATTGGAGAATGGCTGAATAAATTATGGTATATGAATGTTATGGAATATTATTGTTCTATAAGAAACAACCAGCAGGATGATTTCAGAGAATCCTGGAGTGACTTGCATGAAATGATGCTGAGTGAAATGAGCAGAGCAGAACCAGGAGATCATTATACACGGCAACAACAAGACTATATGATGATCAATTCTTATGGACATGGTTCTCTTCAACAATGAAATGATTCAAACCAGTTCTAATTGTTCAGTGAAGAAAGCCATATATACCCAGAGAGAGGGATAGGAGATATGGACCAGAACATATCATTTTCATGCTCTATATCGATGATTGCTTGCATTGGGTTTCCTTTTTCAGATTTTTTTTGTTCATGTGGATACGATTGTTCTTGCACAGCAAGATAAATATGGAAACATGTATACATATATTCGACTTGTCAAATATTTTAATATAATTAACATGTAGTGGACTTCCTGCCATCTAGGGGAGGTAAGGGGAAAGGGGGGAAATTTGTAACAGAAAGCTTTGTAAGGGTCAATGTTGAAGAACTATCCATACATATGTTATGCAAATAAAAAGCTTTAATAAAAAAATAGCATTTTATTTTTCCAAATACATTCAAGATAGTTTTCAGCATTTACCTTTGCAAAACCTACTGTTCCTAATGTTCCTCCCTTTGCTTCCTCTTCCTCCTCCCCAAAACAACAAGCAGTTCATTATAGATTAAACATGTCAATTTTTTCATTTGATCACAATGCTTCTAATGGTCTTTTAAAACTTGATTTTTCTAAGAGTAATATTTATGTTTTGTATGAATACATAGCTTTAATAATATCCTCACTGAATCATAAAGGAGGGGAAAAGACCACATATGCAAAAAATATTTTCAGCAGCTCTTTTTGTGGTGGCAAAGAATTGGAAAATGAATGGATGTACATAAATCAGGGAATAGCTGCATAAGTTATGGTATATGAATGTAATGAAATATTGTTGTATAAGAAATGAAGAACAGGATGATTTCAGAAAAACCGGAAAAGACCTACATGAACTGATGCTGAGTGAAGTGAGCAGAACCAAGGGAACATTGTACACAGAAATAGCAAGATTGTATGATGATCCACTATGATAGACTTAGCTCTTTTCAACAATTCACTGATCCAAGGCAGCTCCAATAAACTTTGGTTGGAAAAAGCCATCCATATCCAGAGAAAAGAATAATAGAATTTGAATGCAAATTGAAGCATATTATTTTCACCTTTTTTCCCTCTATTTTTTTTCTTTCTTGTGGTTTTTCCTTTTTCTCTCCCAACATGATTATATGGAAATATGTAAAAAATGAACACATATAACTTAAAAATGTTTTTAAATAAAAAAATCCTCATTGTATGTTTTGAGGAACTTATTATATGATGAATGACAGATAATCCGTTACAAAGCCATGTGGTTGTGGTGAGATGATAGTGGGTGTATTGAATTCTTTATCCTTTTTTTTAGTGGATATAGCATACCAAAGCAATTTGTTATGATATTAATTCAACATTGCTTTTAAATAGCTTATTGGGGTACAGATAAGTTCTTTTTCTTTGTCCAGTATGCCATTTAGAAGCAAATGTTTGCTTCTTAAAAAAAAAGAAAAAGTTTTTTGGACACTACAGGAAACACATCATGGAGGACACCTTCCCCTTGTCTTAATTGTGAAATATTCACATCTTCAAGGAAAAGGTAACTGTCTTTTTTCCTTGGATTCCCCTTACAAGTACTAGGGGCTTCCTAGGCCAGGCACACCCATGATTGTTTAGTGCATGCTATCCAGACATAAGAAAAGCACCAAATTTTTAGGTAGCTATAAAATGGCTTAGTTTAAAAAAGCAATTAATTAACTACCAAGTCCCTGGAACTGAATAATAAACCTTTTTTTTTTAAATTGCCTGATTCCAGTAGCCTAAAAACATACAAAACTATCTGCTGTATCATAATGAAAAAAGTTATTATGACTTATGTACAATTTAATAGCATAAAAAAATTCTATGTCTTAGAAATCCCTCAGAATGTTTTAATGCCCATGCTCCTCCCATCTTTAGTCTCCCTACCTCTTTCAGTGTCTTGTTAAGTCTTTTCTCAATTTCTCCCATAATAACTTTTAAAAATCATATTTATGTAATACTTTGAGGTTTACAAAAAGCTTTCAGCATAAGAAATCTGTAAGGAAAATCATACAAGAATTATCACACTTTTTTTAATAAATGAAGAAAATGAGATAACACAATAAATAATTGTCAAAGTTTGGATTTGAACCCAATTCCAAATCTAAGGCAATGGGTCAGAAAGAGATTTATATGTGTCCCTTTGCTGGCACTGGAGACAGGACTCCATTGGATTGCCTATACTTGGATCTGGAACACAGTCCTGGGTCTCAGTCCCAGTTCGAGAGGGAATACTTTTCATAGAAGAACTTGAGTTCTCAGGGAAGCAGGGACCCTGATTATGATTCAGAATTGAAAAGAGTACTTGTGGTAGCTTACCAACCAATGCACAATACAGAAGAGTCATAAACAAATCTCCCCTAGATCACACTACTTGAAAGTACCAAAAACTTACAGGTCCCTAGAATTACCTCTGAAAACAACTGTACAAAAAACCTGAAGCTTAGGACAATGCTCTCTCCATTTGGGAGGCGGAGTCTCACTTTAGCATTGAGTTAAAAGTCAAGACATTGGAAAATAAGCAAAACAACAGAAAAAATTCTCACCATAGAAAGTTACTATTGGTGACAAAGATCAAAACATACATTGTACAGAAGACAACAAAATCAAAATTCCTGCATCCAAAGCCTCTAAGAAAAATATGAAGTAGCCTCAGGCCATGAAAGAGTTCAGAAAGGATTTTAAATATCAAATAAGAGAGGTAGAGGAAAAATTGAGAAGAGAAATTAGAGTGATAAAAGAAAATCTCAAAAAAAGAATAAACAGCTTGGAAAAGGAGACACACACACAAAAAAATACTGAAGCAAATAACACCTTAAAAAAACAGGTTATGCCAAATGGTAAAAGAGGCACAAAAATCCAATGAAAAGAAGAATGCCTTGAAAAGCAGAACTGACTGAATAGAAAAAGATATATAAAAATTCACTGAGGAGAATTCATTAAAAAAATTGCCCAAATAGAAAAGGGGTACAAAAGCTCACCAAAGAAAATAATTCCTTAAAAGTTAGAATTAGAAAAGTGGAAGCTAATGACTTTATGAGACATCAAGAAAAAAATCAAACAAAATCAAAAGAATGAAAAAATAGAAGAAAATGTGAAATATCTCATTAGAAAAAACAACTGACCTGGAAAATAGATCCAAGAGAGATAATCTAAGAATTATTTGACTACCTGAAAGTTATGATAAAAAAAATACAGAAATCTTTAAAGACATCATCTTTCAAGAAATTATTAAGGAAAACCACCTTGATATTATGGAACCAAAGAGTAAAATAAAAATTGAAATAATCAACCAAAATCCTCCTGAGATTTGAAAATGAAAACTCCTAGGAATATTATAGCCAAATTCCAGAACTCCCAGATCAAGAAAAAAAATATTTCAAACAAACATTTAAAAATGGTTTAAATATTGTATATTCATGGCCAGGATAACACAAGATTTAGCAGCTTCTTTATTAGACTTGGAATATGATATTCCAAAGGACAAAAGAACTATGATTACAACCAGGGATCCCCTACTCAGCAAAACTGAATGTAATCATTTGGGGCGGGGAATGAATATTGAATGAAATAGAGAACTTTCAAGCATTCCAGAACTGAATAGAAAATTCAAGCATCAAATACAAGATGCAAAAGAAGGATTAAAAGGTAAATAGGAAAGAGAAATCATAAGGGATTCAATAAGATTAAATTTTTTATATTTCTGCATGGAAAAGTGATATTTTTAACTCCTAAAAACTTTCTCATTATTAAGACAGGAGTATACATAAGAAGAAAGTATAGATGTGAGTTAAATGTGATGTTATACTTGCCAAAAACCATTAAATTAAAAAATGAGAAAAAACAATTCATTGGGGGAAGTAGAAAGGGAGAGGAAGAATGGGATAAATTATATGACATAAAAAGGTCTGAGAAAAATTTTACAGTGGAAGTGGGAAATGAGGGAAGCAGAGAGCACATGAATCTTACTCTTAGCAGATTTAGCTCAGTATTGGAATAATACATACACTCAGTTGAGTGTAGAAATCTATCTTACGATACAGGAAAGTAAGAAGAGAAGGGGATAAGAGAAGGGGGGAGATGGAAAAGCTGATAGAAGAGAGGGAAGTTTCCCCAGTTACATTCAAAATAAAAAATAAGTTGTTTACATCTGTTTTTAACTTTTTTCCAGTTTTAGGTTCTTCCTTTATTTCCATCCACAATTAAGAAAGCACATGTGTAATGCCAAGAAACTGGAAACTGAGTGGATGCCTATCAGTTGGATAATGGCTGCATAAAGTTATGGTATATGAATGTTATGGAATATTGTTCTGTAAGAAACAATGATGAATTCAGAGAGGCCTGGAGAGACATGTAAGTCTCTTACATGTACTGATGCTAAGTGAAATGAGCAGAATCAGGAGATCATTATACACAGCAACAGTAAGATTATACAATGATCAATTCTGATAGTCATGGCTCTCTTCAACAATGAGATGATTCAGACCAGTTCCAATGATCTTGTGATGAAGAGAACCATCTACATCCAGGGAGAGGACTGTGGAAACTAAGTATGGTTCACAACATAGCATTTTCAATCTTTTGGTTGTTGTTTACTTGCATTTTATTTTCTTTCTCATTTTTTTTCCTGTTTCATTTTATTTTTCTTGTGCAGCAAGATAATTGTAGAAATAAATATGTATATATTGGATTTAACATATTTTTCTACCATGTTTGACATACCAGACTACTTGCCATCTAGGGAAAGGGAGAAAATAAGGAGAGGGGAATAGGAACACAAGATCTTGAAAGAGTTATTGTTGAAAAATTATCCATGCACTTGATCCACACCTAACACCACATACCAAGATCAGATCTAAATGGGTTCATGATTTGGATATAAAGAGTGATATTATAAGTAAATTAAAAGAACGTAGTATAGTTTTCCTCTCAGGCCTGTGAAGATGGAATAAATTTATGTCCAAAGGAGAACTGGAACTCTTAATTGAACACCAGATAGATAATTTTGACTATATTAAGTTAAAAAGTTTTTGTACAATACAGTCAAGATTAGGAGGGAAGCAATAAATTGGGAAATCATCTTTACATTTAAGGGTTCTGATAAAGGCCTCATTTCTAAAATATAGAGAGAATTGTCTCATATTTATAAGAATTCAAGCCACACTTCAATAGATAAGTAGTCAAGGGATATGAACAGACAATTTTCAGATGATGAAATTAAAACTATTTCTAGTCATATGAAAAGGTGCTCCAAATCACTATCGATCAGAGAAATGCAAGTTAAGACAACTCTGAGGTACCACTACACACCTGTCAGATTGACTAAAATGACAGGAAAAGATAATGACGAATGTTGGAGGGGATATGGGAAAACTGGGACACTGATACATTGTTGGTGGAACTGTGAATGGATCCAACCATTCTGGAGAGTAATTTGGAGCTATGCTCAAAAAGTTATCAAACTGTACATACTCTTTGACCCAGCAGTGTTTCTTTTGGGCTCATATCCCAAAGAGATCTTAAAGGAAGGAAAGGGACCCATTTGTGCAAAAATGTTTGTGGCAGCCCTTTTTGTAGGGCTAGAAACTGGAAACTGAATGGATGCCCATCAATTGGAGAATGGCTGAACAAATTATGGTATATGAATGTTATGGAACATTATTGTTCTGTAAGAAACGACCAGCAGGACGATTTCAGAGAGGCCTGGAGAGACTTGCATGGACTGATGCTGAGTGAAATGAGCAGCAATACTATATGATGATCAATTCTGATGGACATGGCTCTCTTCAACAATGAAATGTTTCAAATCAGTTCCAATTGTTCAGTGAAGAAAGCCATATACACCCAGAGAGAGGGATAAGAAATGTGGACCACAACATAACATTTTCATGCTCTCTGTTGATGTTTGCTTGCATTGTATTTCCTTTGTCTGATTTTTTTTTCTTGTAGATATGATTTTTCTTGCACAACAATGATAAGTGTGGAAATATGTATACATATATTCGACTTGTCAAATATTTTAACATAATTAACATGTAGTGGACTTCCTGCCATCTAGGGGAGGGGAGGGAACTGGGAGGAAAATTTGTAACGGAAAGCTTTGTAAAGATCAATGCTAAGGAACTACCCATACATATGTTATGCAAATAAAAAGCTTTAATAAAAAAAATTTTAAAAAAAAGATCAATGCTGAGGAACTACCCATACATATGTTATGCAAATAAAAAGCTTTAATAAAAAAATTAAAATTAAAATTAAAAGAAATAATGAGCAGGATGCTCTCAGAAAAAACATAGAAAGACTTACATGAACTGATGTAAAGCGATGATGAAGTAAAATTAGCAGAACCAGAAGAATATTGTACATAGTAACTACAATATTGTATTGATGATGCTCTACTATGATTCTCAGCAATACAATGATCCAAGACAGTTCTATAAAACTTATGATGAAAGTGCTGTCCATCTCCAAAGAAAGAAGTGATAGAGCCTGGAGATCAAAAATATATTTTTCATTATTTTCTTTATTTTGTTTGCTTTGGGTTTCTTCTCTGAGTTTTCTTTCACAGAATGACTTACATGGAAATGTGTTTTTCATGACTATACATGTATAATTTATGTCAAATGCATGTCAAATTTCTTGCCTTCTCAATGCAGCAGGGAGGGAAGGGAGGCAGAGAATTTTTTAATGTTATTTATTTAAAATTTTTGCCTAGTTACATTCAAAACAAAAATAATTTTTTTACATTTGTTCTTAAATTTTTTCAGCTCTAGGTTCTCTCCTTCATTTCCATCCACAATTAAGAAACCACATGTGAAATTATGCAAAACATTTCCATAAAAGTCAAGTTGCAAAAGAAAATATAGATCTCCCACCCTAATGAAAATAAAAACCCTCAAGAAAAATTAAGTTTAAAAGAAAGAGAGAGATAGAGAGAGAAAGAGAGAATTCTTCAATCTGTATTCAGACACAATCAGTTCCTTCTCTGGGTATGGATAGGATTTTTCATAGTAAGTCCTTCAGAGTAGACATAGATGATTGTACTACTAAGAATAGCAAAGTCATTTACAACTGGTCATCCCAGAACATTGCTATTACTTTGTAATATTTCACTTTGCTTGAGTTTGTGGAGGACTTTCCAGGTTGTCGTTGTTTTTTCTGAGAGGATCCTACTCATCATTTCCTAAACAATAATAATATTCCATTGCAAACACATAATCAGTTTATTGAGCCATTCCCCAATTGATGGGCATCCTCTCAATTTCCAATTCTTTGTCCTGAGAAGAGAGCTATTATGAATTGTTTTTGTCCATATAAGTTATTTTCTTTTTTTTCCCAAATGGGAGGAAGGGAATTTTTTAAAGAATGTCAAAATTGTTTTTATGTGTAATTGGGAAAAAAATAAAGTATTAAATAATATTTAAAAAATAATTAATTGAAAATGTGAACAGTTTTCCTCCTGTTTGATTGTTATTTTTTGCTGGTTTATTTTGTTTCTGCAAAGTGTAAGTATCTCCCTACTTTCTGTCCCCCAAGACAGACACTTATCTCTTTCCACTTTATCTTCTCTCCTTTGCTATTCTCATCAATTCCCATGGGTTCAATGACTATCTCTAGGGAGAAAACTACCCCAAACCACATATTAGCCCTAAAATATCTAAAGAACTACAATCCCAGACAATCAACTGCCTTTTGGAGATATCCTCTTGAATGTCCCATCATTCGTGGGAGAAAGAGCCAGACCAGAGTTCCGATAGCCCACCAGGAGCCCAATAACCAAGCAGCCTGGGCTTGAACCTTAAAGCAGCATATAGGCCAGATAATTCCTGAAGAAGATGGGGCTAGTTTGAGTCTTTGAACCCCAGATCAAGCAAGACCTTCCAAAACCATTCAGGAATTTGGGAGCAAATTTTGACTCAAGCACAAGCTTGTCCAGAAGCCCAGAAGTCAGGAGCTGGAAATAGTAGTAAACAGAAGACAATGCCAAAGACAACGAAGAAATGCCTTCCTCTAAGAGACGCCCAAGGGATAAGCCCAGAAAAAGAGAGTAACTCTATAAGTCTAAATAAAGTCTCAGAGAAAGAATGTAAGCAACGAGACTCCAAGAATGCCCGGAAGGAATGAAATCAAAGATACAAATGAAATAACTCTGGAGGAAAAGGATCAGCAAGGTGGCCCAGTGAATGAAACAGAATAGGTCTGAATTCAAATCTGGCCTCAGACACTAGCTGTTTGACCCTGAACAAGTCATTTACCCCTGTTTGTCTCAATTTCCTCATCTATGAAATGGGCTGGAAAAGGAAATGGCAAACTACTGCAGTATCTCTGCCAAGAAAACCCCAAATAGGATCACAAAGAGTTGGATATGACTAAACTACAACAGTGGAGGGAAAAATGCTTTAGGATTCAGTAAGATCTCCCGTTTAAACTGTCATCTAAGGGGAGGAGATTTAACCCCTTTCTCACCACTTCCCTTCCATTCCCAATTTTCAGCAACAATGGTGGGACAGATGTAGCACTTGGCAGGGAGAATATGTGCTGGCCTATATGATCCCAAGTTTATTGCAATAGCCTGCTGGTTGGTTTTTGCCTACCACTAGTATCTCTCCAATCTAGTCTATCATCTACTCAGTTTTCAGTGATCTTTCTAATCACCCCACCCTCACTCAATGAACTTCAGTGGCTCCCTATCACTTCTATGATCAAATATAAAATCTTCCATTTATTAGATTGTGAGCTTCTCAGGACCAGGGTCTATCTTTTGCCTTTCTTTATATAGCCTTAGCATAGGCACCTTATAAAAGTTTATTGACTGACTGGATCTCAAATAACTGTCTGCCTCTTCTGCTTTATATTTCCTTTTATAAGCACAGTTTATCAACGGATGTTTCCAACACTGGAAGTAACCTCATGAGTTTGAAAAGCCAAGAATTATTGAGTCAGGTATTACTTACCCATCAGGAGATAACATCCCGAGCAGTTTTTTGGGGGAATTTAACCATTTAATAGGAAGCCTCAACTCAAAACTATGTCACACTAGAAACAAAGCAGGAATCCATTGTTCAGAGGAATGACTAAACACATTTTAGGCCATGAATATAATGAAACATTACAGCATCAACAGAAAAAAAATGATTATGTAGGGTTCAAAGAATACATGACCTATTCTGTTTCTTCTTTCACAGTGACTAATATGGAATTATATTCTACATGATTACATACATATAACCTATGTCAAATTGCTTACCATCATAGGGAGGAGGGGTTGAGGGAGAGATAGAGGAAGAAAATTCAAAATTCAACATTTCTTAAAAATGAAAGTTAAAATTTGTCTTTATATGTAACTAGGAAAATTATATATATGTAAAATACAAAAAAAAAGACATGACCTATTACAAAGCAAAGTAACAGAACCATGAAAATGACATATTCACTGAGTACATATATGTACTCAGTGAATTTTAAAACAAAACAAAACTGAGAACCTGTGTAATTAAATTTACCATGCTTGGCATTAGAAAAAAGTTGAGAAAATGCATCCTCCTCCCTTATTTTTGGAAGTGGAATTTATGAGTGTTGTTTATGCAGTCAAATGTAGCTAATGTGTTGGTTCTCCTGAATGGCTTTCTTTTTTATTCTTTGTTACATGTTCACTGGGCAGGAGAAAGGGAATGAGCAAAGAAATGAAGGTGATATAAAAGCAAAAGATAGTAATATGTATTTTTAAGCTTATAAGATCCTTAAAAGATATCATCAATTATCAGAGAATTAAATATGAAGAGATATCATTGCAAAAGGGAAGGAGTTCCCTTTCACTGACTTCCTGGGAAGGCATGTTGTTGTCCTCTTCCCCCAAAGAAAAGGAGAAAACCCAGCTAATCATTGTCATCTTAAATCAGATAATATTGTTACTAGTAATACCTGACTTTCCAATGCAACATTATCCTACTACTTTCCTGGAACTTAAAAGGAAGGTAACATTGTCTTAAATGTAGTAAAGTGTTATAAAGTTAGTTTTGTAAGGTCATTGTTGAAGAATTACTCATACATATGTTTTGCAATTAAAAAGCTTTAATAAAAATAATGTTATAAAATCCATGAAAGAATTCAGGGAGGTACATTTGAAAGTATCTCATCAATTATCCTAGGATGATTTGCACTGGCAAATCATGCCTTTTTCTCCTTGCTTCCTATACCAGATAGGTATAACAGATAATCTGCCAGTACCTCAGTTCTTGGGATCAAGGGTCAGACCCAGAGAACTCTTGCTGATCTTTTTAACAAAGAGGCACAGTAAATTTAGAGCTAGACCTGAAGTCAGAAAGACATCTGGCCTTAGACACTTATTAGCTATGTGACCCTGGAAAAGTCATTTAACTTTAAAATGAGGATAAACATACATTTTCCTCTCAATTATTGTGAGGATCAAATGAGATAACAAATGTGTAAAGCATTTAGCACAGAGCCTGGTCCACAGTAGGTGTTTAATAAAAACTTATTTCCTCCCTCCTTTACTTTCTCTTGTCCTGAATTGTCCTTAATCAGAAGAAACACCAGCAGGCTAAATCAGATTCAGAGTACATCTTAGAATCAGGATATATTCTACAATAGACTTGGGCTGTCCCTGTACATATCTGGGCCAGTTATACTAGCAGATTTGACTCAAACCTGCTGTGGATCTATATCCGATATGCTTTCCTACTGACTTTTATTAAGGTTGGAACAAGACTATTTGGAAATGGGAGGGGGGACAAAAAAGAAAGTTTGCTGGGACTTGTCTCTTTTGATGGAACCTCCCTTCATTCTAGTGTGATCAATGAGTGATACCTCACCCCAGCAATCCTTGGGTGTGGTAAGACAGTGAGAAACATATCCTATATATCTTATTTTTTTTGTGCATATAATGACACCTTATTATATCTCATCATTTGAAAAATTATATTAACTCAAGTAACATTTATTTCAAGTACATTTGTACAGCATGCCAGAAATTGTTGAGCCACCAAGGTAGGTTTATAGGTCATTGTAAAATAGCTCAGATGAGGGAAGCAGTTACTTGGCTGACAAATATCCTGAGCTGAATAAATTATAATTCCTCTTATGGCCTGATTCCAATAGCCTACACACATACAAAATGTGTATTTATCTATACAATTAGATGGTATAGATTTATATGTATTTCTATGGCAACATAAGTACAACTGCTACATGCCTTCATCTTATCATAGATTAATAATGTAGCCCCTTATTGGCAAAGGGACTGTTGGGAAGTGTCATTTTTCCCACTTGGAAGGAGGGACTGAGAAATGTTGGGAATATTTTTATTATTTTATACAAATTTTTTTAATTAAATTAACTTTTCCTCAACTAACAAAAATGAACTTTTTTCTCTCCTATAACTTTGCTAGAAAAAAAAAAAGAAAGAAAAGCAAAATCCTTATAACAAAAATGCTTAGTCAAGCAAAATAAATTCATACTCTGGCCATGTCCTAATATATATATATATATGTATGTATATATATATATAATATATATATATATATATAATTCTGTACTCCAAGTATCTTAAGAACTCTGTTCAATGCAGTGTCCAGCCATGATTCCAGGGGACAGATGATGAACTAAGCTATCTGCCTACTGACAGAAAGATGCTGGACTCAGGCAGAATAAGAGACATTTTTATACAAGGAAAATGTAGGGATTTGTTTTACTTGCCTGTGCATATGTGTTATAAAGATTTTGTTTTCCTTTTCTTTGGCTGGAGGGAGAGAAATTAAATGCTTATTAATTGAAATATAAAATAATTTTTTAAAGGAAACAGGGAAAGGAGTTTCCAGGAGAGAGTGGTAAACAGTATCAGATGTTGCAGAAAAGGGAAGAAGAATGAGAAGCAATAAAAAGCCATTAAATGCAGACAAGATTAGAAGGGAAGTAATAAACTGGGAAAACATTTTTACATTCAAGGGTTCTTATAAGGGCCTCATTTCTAAACTATATAGAGGATTGACCCAAATTTATAAGAATTCAAGACATTCTCCAATTGATAAATGGTTAAAGGATATGAACACACAATTTTCAGGTGATGAAACTATTTCTAGTCATATGAAAAGTTGCTCCAAATCACTATTGATCAGAGAAATGCAAATTAAGACAACTCTGAGATACTACTCCACACCTGTCAGATTGGCTAAGATAACAGGAAAAGATAATGATGAATGTTGGAGGGGATGTGGGAAAACTGGGACACTGATACATTGTTGATGGAACTGTGAATGGATCCAACCATTCTGGAGAGCAATTTGGAGCTATGCTCAAAAAGTTATC
This sequence comes from Myrmecobius fasciatus, assembly GCA_023553655.1. Lineage (NCBI taxonomy): Eukaryota > Metazoa > Chordata > Mammalia > Dasyuromorphia > Myrmecobiidae > Myrmecobius > Myrmecobius fasciatus. Next base: position 14,569 of record JAJPUD010014807.1, read on the forward strand.
AAACTGTGCATACCCTTTGACCCAGCAGTGTTTCTATTGGGCTTATATCCCAAAGAAATCATAAAAGAAGGAAAGGGCCCCACATGTGCAAGAATGTTTGTGGCAGCCCTTTTTGTAGTGGCTAGAAACTGGAAACTGAATGGATGCCCATCAATTGAAGAATGGCTGAATAAATTATGGTATATGACTGTTATGGAATATTATTGTCCTGTGAGAAACGACCAGCAGGTTGATTTCAGAGAGGCCTGGAGAGACTTGCATGAACTGATGCTGAGTGAAATGAGCAGAACCAGGAGATCATTATACACGGCAACAATACTATATCATGATCAATTCTGATGGACATGGCTCTCTTCAACAATGAAATGTTTCGAACCAATTCCAGTTCTTCAGAGATGAAGAAAGCCATATACACCCAGGGAAAGGCCTGTGGGATCTGAGTGTGGACCACAACGTAGCATTTGCATGTTTTCTGTTGATGTTTGCTTGCATTATGCTTTCTTTCTCAGGTTTTTTTGGATTTTTTTCTTGTAGTTTTAATTTCTCTTGTACAGCAAGATAACTGTATAAATATGTATACACATATTTGATTTGTCAAGTATTTTAACATAATTAATATGTATTAGACTTCCTGCCATCTAGGGGAGGAGGTGGGGGGAAGGAGGGAAAAATTTGTAACAGAAAGCTTTGCAAGGGTCAATGTTGAAAAATTACCCATGCATATGTTTTGCAAATAAAAAGCTTTAATAAAAAAAGACCAAAAAATGCTTAGAGAATAAAAACTTTTAAAAATAGATAAACAAAATAATGATGTATATATATGTATGTGTGTGTGTGTGTCATATATATGGAGAGAGAAAGAAAGACATTAAATGTCTGAAGGAGGGGCAGCTAAGCGGCGCAGTGGATAGAGCACCAGCCCTGAAGTCAGGAGGACCTGAGTTCAAATCTGGTCTCAGACACTTAACATTCCCTAGCTGTATGACCCTGGGCAAGTCACTTAACCCCAACTGCTTCAGCAAAAAAAAAGAAAGAAAGAAAAGGAAAAAAAAAATGTCTGAAGGAACTCTATTTTTCTTCTATTAAAATCTTAGTGCTACATTAGTTCCTTCCAATTGCTCAACTAGGTACAACTAAATGGTGTGGGATACAGAGCACTACCCCTGGAATCATGAGGACCTGAGTTCAAATGTGGCCTTTGACATATAACACTTCCTAGCTATGTGACCTAGGGCAAATCACTTGACTCTAATTGCCTAAAGAAAAGAGAAAGAATCCAATTGCTCAAATAAATTTAGCTTTCTAGGTTTCTCCTGGAATCATGTTTGTATTTTAGTGTTTCTACTCACCAGAAACACTTGAAAATCATCTAGTCCATTAAAGATCCATATTTCCCCCCTCATAGGACTATGTTCCTAGATGGCACAATAAATAGAATACTAGATCTACAGTCAGGAAGATTAATCTTCCTGATTTCAAATCTGGCCTCAGATATGTACTAGTTCTGCGAAACTGGGCAAGTTCACTTAACTCTGCCTCAGTTCCTCATCAATAAAATGAAGTGGAAAAGGAAATGGTAAACCATTCTAGTATGTTTGCCAAGAAAACCCCAAATGGGGTCACAAAGAGTCAGACACATCTGAATAGCAGCAATAATAACTATATTATATTCAGCTTAGCAAGGTAAATTATTCTAGTAAGTCCCTATCTTTTGTCCTTTGGAATATTTTATTCAAAAATCATCTCTCATTTATAGTTAAAGCTGTCTTTGGAATCCTAACTGTGGTTTCTTGGTATTTGAATAGTTGTAAATAAGGATTATTCTATTCTTTATACCATTAGTGTCTGGCACATAGTGAACATTTAATAGATGTTTGATGGTTGATTGATTGAAAAATTCAGAAAAAATCAAGAAAAAATTGTCTTCCTCCTTTTCCTTCTTAATCATACAGTTAGACAAAACACTTAAACTCGCCAGGTCTCAGTTTCCTCATGTGTAAAGAAAAACAAAGACAGAAGGTGGGGGGGTGGAGGGAGGGAGAAAGAGGAGTGGAAGGGGGGTAAAAGGAAGGGAGAGAGACAGAGATAAAGACACAGAAACAGAGACAGAAAAAAAGAGAGAGACAGAGACAGACAGGGACACAGAGACACAGAGAGACAGAGACAGATAGAGAGACAGCCAGCCAGTTGGACTTTGCACTGAGTGGCCTTTGAGGTCCAACCAGCTCTGGCATCTGGGATTCTAAGATTCTTTGGCCTCTGCCCAGCAGTGGGCAGGTTCAAGTATCAAGCTTTGGCTCCACCTAGTGGCACAAAGCCTTAATTGGTTATGAGTTGTGTGACTCATGCACATCAGAAGGATGAAAGGATACTGTTTTGACTTTCCTGGGGAAGCTAAGGGAAGTCTGGGGGATGAAGGAAAACTGCCTTTTCCCTTTCCTCTCCTTCTCTCCGCAGCCTGGGATGCGGAGCAGGACAAGCAGCTGAGTGATGCAGTGGAGAGGATGCTAGATCTGAAGTCGGGACAACCTGGATTCAAATACAGCCTCAGACACTGACTAGCTGGGTGATCCTGGGCAAGCCCTTTAACTTGTTTGCCTACAGATTTCTCATCTGTAAAGTGGGGGTAATAATAGCGCCTACCTCCCAGGGGGATTGTGAGGATCAAAGAGATAATAATTATAAAACACTTAGCACACAGCCTGGCACATAAAAATGTGTTGTTGAATCATTTTCAATCATGTCTAACTCTTGGGGTTTGCCATTTCTTTCTCCAGCTCATTTCAGAGATGAGGGAAGACAGATTAAATGAAGTGATTTACCCAATTAGTAAGTGTCTGAGTTCATATCTTCCTGGCTCAAGCCTAGAACACTATCCACTTAACTGCCCCCTAACACTATATAAATGTTACCCACTTTTTTTCCCCTGAGGCAATTGGGGTTAAGTGACTTGCCCAGGATCACACAGCTAGGAAGTTTTAAGTGTCTGAAGTCACTTTTGAACTCAGGTCCTCCTGACTTCAGGGCTGGTGCTTATCCACTGCGCCACCTAGCTGCCCCAATGTTACCTATTCTTAACCATTGTTATCATCAATAAGATCCTAGTGAGCGTTAACCAGGCCAAGTGAAGCTGTTTTTAAAAGTTCCCACCTCTTGAGTTGTCATTTCCCTCATCTGGAAAATGAGCGGTGTAATTCGATTCTGATTCCTAAGGTTTCTGCTAGTGTAGAATTCTGGGATCAGTTCCATACAAGGATCACAAAATGGTTGGAATGACCTTCCTCAAAGGAGCTGGGCTTTCTTCTAGAGCCTAGTTTCTTAAACTGTGGTTCATAAACCCATATGGAGTCTTATAACTGAACCATATGGGTCATGAAATTTTTATTTTTTTGTCAGTAAATGTTTGATTTGTATACCTGTTTTATATACCATATATCTGGGGTCATGAAAAAATTTCTCAGGCAAAAACTAGTCATGATGAAATAGAAAAAGTTTAAGAAACCCTGCTTTAAAGGCATGAACTGATTTAAAAAGAACAAGTATGGGAGAATGCAAGAATTGACTATGCTGGGCCAGGTCATCTTCAAGATCAAATGCAAAATCTTCTATTTGTTGTTCAAAATCCTTCATGATCTGCCCCAAGTTCTATCTTTCTACCTGACAGAATAGATACTTCTCATTTCATGCAACAGTTTTTTTGGTGGAGACTTACAGAATGTCAGAATGGGAAGAGACTTGGAATGTCATTTAGTCCAACCATCTCTTTTTTTAAATTAATTTTTATTTTAAAAATTAATAGTAATCTATTTCCTCTTCATCTTACCTATTTCCCTATTGAAAAAAAAAAGAAAGTAAAACAAAATTGTGATACAAAATATGAATAATCAAGCAAAACAAATTCCCTCATTGGCTATGTCCAAATTATATATGTTAGGTCCATTATCTCTCAAGAAATGGATAAAAGGCTGCTAGTGATTCTTTGGAATTTGTTCAACCATGAACCAATTGGTGGATATCCCTTTTAGTTTCCATGGAACTATGCCCAAAGGGCTATCAAACTGTTCATACTCTTTGATACAGCAGTATCTCTACTGGATCTGTTTCCCAAAGAGATTATAAAAAAGGGGAAAGGACCCACATGTGCAAAAATGTTTATGCCAGCCTTTTTTGTAGTGGCAAGGAATTGGAAACTGAATGGATGCCCATCAATTGGAGAATGGTTAAATAAGGTATGGAATGTTATTATTATGTAAGAAACAATCAGCAGGAGGATTTCAGAAAGGCTTAGAGAGACTCCAGTGAAGTGAGCAGAACCAGCAGAACACTGTACACAGCAACAAGAAGATTATGTGATGATCAGTTATGATGGATTTCGCTCTTTTCAACAATGAGGTGATTCAAGCCAATTCCAACAGACTGTGATGAAGAGAGCCATTTTATCCTGATAGAGAACTATGGGAACTGAATGTGGATTACAATATATTTTCATCTTTTTGTTGTTGTTGTTAACTTGCTTATTTTTTTCTTTATCATTTTTTTCCTTTTTGATCTGATTTTTCTTGTGTAACATTATAAATGTGGAAATATATTTAGAATATTTGTACATGATTACTTGCTGCGTAGGGGAGAGGAGAGATAAGGAGGGAGGGAGGAAAATATGGAACACAAGGTTTTTCAAGGATGAATGCTGAAAACCATTTCTGTATTTTGAAAAATAAAAAGTTATTATTTAAAAAGAGCTGCTATAAGTATTTTTATGCATAAAGGCCCTTCTTTTTCATTAACATCATTGTGTATAGGCCTAGCAGTGGTGTAGTTAGGTCAAACCATATGCACTGCTTACTGCATGTATATTTCCAAATTGTTTTCTATAATTGGTATACTCAGGTATACTATGATCCTAGGTACATAGGTACATATGATCCTAAGATTCTTTTAGTCTTTAGGTTCACAGGTCCACCATCAATATGTCTGTTTTCTCTAATGTTTGTCATTTTCTTTCTTTCTTTCTTTTTTCTTTTTTGTTCAACTTTGCTAATCTGTTGAGCAAACCAAAGCCCAGAGAAATAAAATGACTCAGGATCATAAGATTTAACATTGTCATCTAGCAATTTTATAGATGATAAAACAGATTCAAATAAATGAGGTGACTTACCCAAGCTTGCATAACTAGTAAATAATAAATTGTGTTATTAACCTTCTGATATCTAGTCTTCCTCTCTCCCCTGACCTCCTATCTGGCACCTCTAACTTCCTTTCAAACAGCTCAAACTGGATGTCCTCCTATGTACATCTTAAACTTAACATGTCCAAAACTGAACTCATTTTCCCTCCCAAACCTTCCCCTCCTTCCAAACCTTCCCCTCCTTCCAAACTTCCCTATTATTGTCCAGGCTACCACCATCATTTCATTTACCAAGGCTTACCATCTAGGAAAATCTTCTAGTCCTCATTCTTTCTCACACACATCCATATCTGATCTGTTGTTAAGACATGTCAATTTTATATTTGTAAAATCTCCAATAAATGCCCCTCTTTCTCCTTTATCAATGTCATCAACCAGGGGCAGACCCATGTCAACTCATAACTGAATTAATGCACTAACTTACTGGTTGGTCTCCCTGCCTCAAGGCTCTTCCCATTCCAGTCTTCCATACAGATGTCAAATTAATCTTATTAAAGAACAGCTCTAATCATGTTAACTCCATTCAATAAACTCTCATGTCTCTTTATTACCTCCAGAATCAAACAAAAAATCCTTTGTTTATTGTTCAAAAGCCTTCATAATTTGTCCCAACCCCCATCTTTCCAATCTTATTTCATTGCCCTCCTCCCCATTCCTTTCTTTATCCCCATCTACTCTGCTGTCAGGTGACACTGGTCTTCTTGTTATTCTTCAAAAAGGACACTCCATGTTTTCCTTAAAATAATCAATTGCATCTATTTTAAACCATATATGTAATGGGAATAAACTAGAAGCATTCCCAATAAGATCACTACTATCACTATTCAATATTGTATTAGAAATGTTAGCTTTAGCAATAAGAGAAGAAAAAGAAATCAAAAAAATTAGAGGAGGTAATGAGGAAAGAAAATTATCATCTTTGCAGATGATGTGGTGGCATATTTACAAAATCCTAGAGAATCAACTAAAAAACTACTAGAAATAATTAACAACTTTAACAAAGTTGCAGTTTACAAAATAAATCTATATATATCATCAGCATTTCTATATCTTACCTGAAAGTCCAGCAGCAAGAGATACAAAGAGAAATCCCATTTAAAATAATTGTAGATAATACAAAATATTTGGGAGTCTACCTGCCAAGTGGAAGTCAGGAACTATATGAACACAATTACAAATAAAGTCTTTTCACACAAATAAAGTCAGATCTAAACAATTGAAAGAATATCAAGTGCTTATAGGGAGGCTGAGCTAGACAATTTTACCTAAATTAATCTACTTATTTAGTGCCATACCAATCAAACTGCCAAGGAATTACTGTACAGAGTAAGAAAAATAACAAAGTTCATCGGGAAGAACAAAAGGTCAAGAATTTCAAAAGAATAAATGAAAAAAATGCAAGAAGGTGGCTTAGTTGTACCAGACCTAAAACTATATTATAAAGCAGTGATCATAAAAACCATTTGCTACTGGCTAAGAAATAGGATAGCTGATCAATAGAATAGATTAGGTTCAGAAGACACAATAGCCAATGACTATAGTATTCTAGTGTTTGAAAAACCCGAAGACCCTAGCTTCTGTGATAAGAACTCACTATTTGACAAAAATTGCTGGGAAAACTGGAAAATAGCATTACAGAAACTAGGCATTGAACAACATGTAACACCATATACCTATGGTGGTACCTATACCTATATGAGGTTGAAATGGGATTTAGACATAAAGAGTGATACTATAAGCAAATTAGAAGAACAAAGGAGAGTCTACCACTCAGATCCGTGCAGAAGGCTCAGGAATTTGTGGCCAAAGAAGAATTAGAGTATATTTTGGAAGGAAAAACAGATAATTTTGATTATATTAAGTTAAAAAGGTTTTGTACAAACAAAACCAATGCAGGCAAGATTAGAAGGGAAGCAGAAAATTGAGGGGGGGGGGAATTTTACATCCAAGGGTTCTGATAAAGGCCTCATTTCTTTTTTTTTTTTTTTTATTTAAAGCTTTTTATTTGTATGACATGTATATGGGTAGTTTCCCAACATTGATCTTTACAGAGCTTTCCATTACAAATTTTACCCCCAGTCCCCTCCCCTCCCCTAGATGGCAGGAAGTCCACTACATATTAATAATGTTGAAATGCTTGAGAAGTTATGCAAGAAAAATCCTATCTACAAGAAAAAAAAAGAATCAGAGAAAGGCAACACAATGCAAGCAAATGTCACTAGAGATCATGAAAATGTTACGTTGTGGTCCATATTTCATATCCCTCTCTCTGGGTGTATATGGTTTTCTTCATTGAACAATTTAAACTGGTTTGAGATGATTCTTTGTTGCAGAGAGCCATGTCCATCAGAATTGATCATCATGTAATACTGTTGTTGCCGTGTATGATGATCTCCTGGTTCTGCTCGTTTCACTCAGCATCAGTTCATGCAAGTACCTCCAGGCCTCTCTGAAATCATCCTGCTGGTCGTTTCTTACAGAGCAATAATATTCCATAACATTCATATACTATAATTTATTCAGCCACTCTCCAATTGATGGGCATCCCTTCAGTTTCCAGTTTCTAGCCACTACAAAAAGGGCTGCCACAAACATTCTTGCACAGGTGGGTCCCTTTCCCTCTTCTAAGATGGATATAAGCCCAGTAGAAACACTGCTGGGTCAAAGGGTATGCATAGTTTGACAACTTTTTGAGCATAGCTCCAAATTGCTCTCCAGAATGGTTGGATCCGTTCACAGTTCCACCAACAATGTATTAGTGTCCCAGTTTTCCCACATCCCCTCCAACATTCATCATTATCTTTTCCT
>JAJPUD010014807.1:22961-34677 GCA_023553655.1 Myrmecobius fasciatus
AGGAAAAGATAATGATGAATGTTGGAGGGGATGTGGGAAAACTGGGATGCTGATACATTGTTGGTGGAATTGTGAAGAGAGCAATGGAACTATGCCCAAAGGGCTATCAAACTATGCATATCCTTTGATTCATCAATGTCTCTACTGGGCCTGTATCCCAAAAAGGTTATAAAAAAAGGGAAAAGGACCCACATTTGCAAAAATGTTTGTAGCAGCTCTTTTTGTAGTGGCTAGAAACAGGAAACTGGATGGCTACCCTTCACTTGGAGAATGACTGAATAAGTTATGGAATATTATTGTTCTGTAAGAAACGACCAGCAGGATGATTTCAGAGAGGCCTGAAGAGACCTACATGAACTGATGCTAAATAAAGTGAGTAGAACCAAGAGAACATTGCAACAGCAAGATTATGCAATGATAAATTCTGACAAACATGATTGTTTTCTACAATGAGATGGTTCAGGCCAATTCAAATAGATTTGTGATGGAAAGAGTCATCTGCATCCAGAAAGAAGACTGAATGTGGAACACAATATAGTTTTTTCACCTTTTGCTTCCTTTTTGTTTTCTTTCTCATTTTTTTTTCTTTTTGACCTGATTTTTCTTGTGTAGCATGATAATTGTGGAAATAAATATAGAAGAATTGATTGTGTTTAACATATAGTGGATTATTTGCCATCTAGGAGAGGAGGTGGGGGAAAGGAGAGAGAAAAAAATTGAAACACAAGGTTTTGCAAGGGTGAATGTTGAAAATCTTTCTGGGCAGCTAGGTAGTGCAGTGGATAGAGCACCAGCTCTGAAGTCAGGAGGACCTGAGTTCAAATGTGATCTCAGACACTAAATACTTTTTAACTGTGTAACTCTGAGCAAGTCACTTAATTCCAATTGCCTCAGCAAAAAAAACAAAACAAAACAAAACAAAAAACACCAAAGAAAGAAAGAAAGAAAACTATCTTTGCATATATTTTGAATATAAAAGCTATTATTTCAAAAGAATTTTAAATTTAAAAAAATAAAAGAAAGTAATGGAGAAAATGTTAATAATGTATATTAAACATTAAAAAAAAAATACTCCATGTTTCCACACTGGGCATTTTTGTTGGCTATCCCCTATGTGTAGACTACTCTTCCTCATCTCCTCCTAGTGGCTTCAAGTCCCAATTTCTACTGGAAGCCTTCCAGTGCTTCACTGTCTTGATTATTTCCAACTTTAACCTGTGTGTAGTTTTGTTGTACATCATGATTGGTTGCAGGTCTTCCTTTGAATCCTCTCGGCTTAGCTCAGTGCCTGACAAATGGAAGGCGCTTAATAAATGCTCATTGTAATTATTGTTAATACTAAAGCAGGATGAAATAGTGAATGGAGAGCCAGGCTTAGTCACAGGAGGTTTAAATCCCACTTTTGGCAATGTTGACTGTGACTCTGGGCAAATTATCTAACTTCTCAGTGTTCAGGAAATTCTAAAACTACAGGTTGCAGAGAAGGCATCACCTTCCATTGGTAGAGAGCTTCCTCACTTGGGAATAACAAATCAGATCAAAGGATTGGTCCTTATCACCACCACTACATACTCATTTAGTTCTTCTTCCTCAAATTCTCTGACAAAGCAAACCACTGGTTTTGTTGTTCAAAATCCTTCATGACCTGCCCCAACCTTCATCTTTCTTTTTTCTCTGAGGCAATTGGGGTTAAGTGACTTGCCCAAGGTCACACAGCTAGGAAGTGTTAAGTGTTTGAGACAGATTTGAACTCAGGTCCTCCTGATTTCAGGGCTGGTGCTCTATCCATTGAGCCACCTAGCTGCCCACCTTCAGCTTTCTATTTATCAAAATAGATACTTCTCATTTTATATGAAAGGGGTTTTTTTTGGTGTGTGTATGGATTCACAGACTTATTGGATAAAAGTAATTTTGATTAAAGGTCGTAGTAGTGATTGTTGTTGTTCAATTGTATCCAAGTGCTTGTGATCCATGCAAACTGAGGCAGGAACTCTATGGGACCTGGATCCCAAAGGGAAGAAAATCAAAGGAAGACATTCTGTAAAAATCAAGATTGATTTTTGTTAAGTACAAGCATGATTGTGTAGAGCAGACTGCCTAACACTGAAACAGTTCAGTTTGGGGAAAGCGAGAAATGGCTTGTGTAATTTTCTAATAACAGAAAATGGGAAGTGGACTGGTTCAAGGAGGGAAAGTGTTCTGGATGGAGTATTCCAGACATGAAGGGATAGAGAGTTTCAGGAACAGGGACACTGACTTTTTGCACAATGATGCAAGTATAAGGCTCAAGCACAGACAACAAGGTGAATGGGATGTTTAGAAATTCTGCGCAATATCTTGACTCTGGAGCTTCTGCCCACTCTTACTCATGAGCTGATCGAGGCTGGTTTGGTGGTTTCTGGCAGCTACAGTCATTTTCAGTCAAAAAGGATCACTGGTATGTCAAGCAGCTCTGAACTTCAGAAGTCCTTCTAATTGGTGGTTGTGTAACTCCCAGTGAAGAAGGGAAGTTCCAACAGATCTAACGAGTTATTACACTCATTACAGAGTCCATGTCCACACCCCACATGGGATTTTCTTGGCAAAGAATGGTTAGCCATTTCCTTCTGGGTTAAGTGACTTGCCCTTCATAAAACTAGTACATGTCTGAGGTTGGATTTGAATTCAGGTTTTCCTGACTCCAGACCCAGCTTTCTATCCACTAAACCACCTGCCTGCCTCTGATAACAGGAATACTGAATAACAATAGAGAAGGCCTTTTTGTCCTTCCTTCCTTTCTTTCCCATTGTCACCCATGATTGTCAGGAAGATAATGGGGGGGGAATATATTGATAAGCTAGGTTCTGGAAAGACTGAGACAATAGAGGAGGGAAACAGATAAAGAGAGGGCTCACCATTGTTAGTGCTGGGATGTGGGATCACAGAAGGTAGAGATTGCTCTTGAGGTTTTTGTATTTTTTTCCAGATGACATTACAAATAGGGGAAGGACTCTTTAGGAAAGCCAGTAGAAAAGCCTTTCTTTAGGAGAATAATGGTATTGAACTCTTCTAGATAAGATTAAAGTAATATCTCTTTAGTCAGTCTCCTCATTTTCCCCTAAAGTGATTAGCCTAAAACCCACTCTAGAAACCAGCTCTTAGGAAGGGAAACTCCCTTTTTTTATTCAGAAGAGATTCTAACTAATCTCTGGGAGGAAGGATTTCTTTTGAGGGGAGTGGCCCAGAAAGGCATTGGTTAGTAACTTTCGTACTTAGCTATTTTAGTGTGTTAACTCCAGATTGTATTTTAACATATTGTGATCTTACATGGTTAGGAGTCCTATAAATGTCTAGAATTTTGTGGGAATGCAGTCATAGAGAAGGGACTATGCCAATTTGGACATCTCTTTCTAGGTTAGAAGCATATAAATATAGAATACTGTTAAATAAAATCATTTATATTAGACCTTTGCTTAAAAGGCAGAGTACAGTATTAATATTTTTTCTTTGAAAAAGAAGTCAGGGGGCAACTAGATGGCACAGTGGATAGAGGACCAGCCCTGAAGTCAGGAGGACTTGAGTTCAAATCTGGTCTCAGACACTTAACATTCCCTAGGTGTGTGATCCTGGGAAAGTCACTTAACCTCAATTGCCTCAGCAAAAAGCAAAAAAAGAAAAAGAAATCAGTAATATAAATGTCTCTCTCTGTGTTTGCTAATTGAGCCATTATCTTAGGATAACTCATTTATCCACTTGCTTTCCAATTTATGCCATGATGCTACACTGGGAGAACACCAATATATTATTTATACATACATCCATCGTACAATGTCAGAATGTGAAGAGCCTTTAGAAAATATTTTGTCACATCTCTTCATTTATACATGTGTATATTTCTAGGCACTCCCCTAAGATTACAAATTTTAGAGAAGTGCTAACCTGCATGTTAGCCCTAGGGAGTCCTTGATACCTATGAAATTACAAATTCATTCCTTTTCCCTACTTTACAGATAAAAAACTAGGTCTGAGGGCCTGAAGTGAATTGCCCATAATTTAGTACAGTTAGTACTAACCAGCAAAAGTTCAAAAGGTCTTCACCCTCTTTGCAGATAATAACTTTTTCTGCTTAATCAAAGACTACAATGAGCCAAGAGGGAGGGCAGAAAGAGCAAATATGTCATGATAGTAAGTATCTCCTTGCTGAGAGGTCCCAAGGTGTCAACCTGATATGAACAATGAGGACCATTTTGCCATCTCTTGGAATCTATGGAGGAACAAATAACATTGACAGGAAAAGACTCTAAAAATTATGAAGTCCTGGGCAGGAAACTGAAGCTTGTAGAAATGTGTTTTCAACCTTCCTTTGAGGTTTGCAAAGATTTAAGAAAAGAAAGGAAGATGTAAACAGTAAATATCTAATTCTGAATACTCCCTCAGAATAATCTTGAGCTTTTGGAAGCATAGTGTAAGATACCAGGAGGCAGAATTCCCGTTCAGGGAGTGGAGGAATAAGAAGGAGGAATACATTTGATTAGAGATAGATTGATCTGGTTTCTTTAAAATGAGAAAGCAAAAGTAGGTATAAAGATAATTTGATAATTGATAGATACTAGAAAGACAATAGATTTCTAAACCAGTTCTAAACTAGTTTCTAAACCAGATGTTCAAAATCATGTAGGAATGAAACCTAGGAAATAAATAGCCCTAAGGATTCTCAACTATGACAGGGAAAAGAAATAATACTCATTGAATAATATGTCTATACACCAATGCATGTAATATTCCATTGTGTATGAACTAAGGAACTAAGTATGGAGAGGTAAAAATGACCTCATAAGGACAGACTTAGTGAGATGTGACTCATGACTGGAATATGGGAATGGAGTGATACACCTTGTTCAAGAGGAAGAAATTAGTTAGGAAGAGGCAAGGCAGCATTGGATTTCATAGTATGCTCACTAGTATCTATAAACCTTAGTGGTGGATACAGAACAGAGCATTTGTGTGAGGGCTGAACATGGATGTTGCTGAATGATAAGCCACTGGAGGAATGGTATGTATAACAAATTACAAAACTGTCATGGCAGGAGGGTAGAGTTGTGATATGGAACTTCCACTGTAAAACAAAAGGCACCTCTGTTTGCAAAAGTATAAGCAATGGTACATTTTTGACTTGCCTAAGTCATTTAAATCTTTCAGAAAGTAGAAGGAAAGAAATGAGCTGTATGTATATGTATGTGTATGTATATATATATATATATATATATGTACACATATATAATTATATATTATGTAAATATATTTGTATCTATTTAAATATATAAATTATATTTTATATCGTGAGCTTATATATTTCATGTTGTTACATATATATTATAAATTTACATGTATATATGTGTATTGTAGATATGTAAATTTATAATATATAATATGTGCAATACACACACACACACACACACACACGCACACACACATATATATGCATTCCAGGAAAGAACCACTGCAGGGCAGCTGGGTGGCACAGTGCAGATCCTGGAGTCAGGAGGACCGGATTCAAATTTGACCTCAGATAGTTGGGAGGAATGTATGACTTTAGGCAAGTCACTTAACTCTGCCTCCAAAAGAAAAAAAGAAAAAGAAAAAAGAACCACTGCTCAAGGAAAGCAGATTTCAAAGAATTTAGGAATCACAAAATCATAGCCTGTCAGAGTTGGAAGGGTTTTCATAGGGCATCTAGTCCAACCCATAGCTGAAAAATAATTTCTTCTACTCTTTGTCCCAAAAGTGACCATCTAGCTTTTTCTTGAAAAACTCTAGTAGGGAGAGGGGAGAATAAGATAGTGCATCCTAAGGAAACTACTTCCACTTCTGGATAGTTCTAATTTTTAGGAAGATATCCTTATATTTAACTGAAACCTACTGTGTATTCCTCTTTTATATTCTCTAGGGAAAAGAACGAACCTCAGCCATTTTCCACATGACAGAATTGTCTGGATTTTTTAGTCACTGAAATATTTATCTATATTCATTCTACAGCAAAGACAAAAGTTTGACTTCTTTTTTGTAGCGCAGTATAAAACTCTAAGAGAATAAATTAATCTTTCTTGTTGAATAAAATTTAGTCTTTTATTGATTCTTATCTTTACTTAACATATTTTCTGTTAATGTTAGCCTGATTCAAGTGATTGGAGACTTGAGGCTGAGGGAAAGTCACTCCAAGTCATTATTAGGACTGGTACTATTTTAATTGGGGGATAGGGCCTCTGCTTGGAAAGCTTAACCCATACATACTTACTTACTCTAGCCTTGGGCGAGAGTGAGGGAGACTCCTTATCTGGGTACTAGAACAAAAGGGACCTACTGTTTCCTCAAAGAAGGTCATTATCCATACTGCAATAACTTTGAGTATTTAAACTGTCTCGAGGATCAGACATGAATGGTAAATGAGGGAGGAAAAGGTAAGAGACAAAAAAATAAAAGATACTATTGTTTGTCCGTGGTCTCAATACTAGCTTTAAAATTTGGGGAACCAGTCTCTAGACTTTAAGGTACATAGGTGCCATAAACAGATTCATTGTTTTTGTTTGTTTTTGTCTAGTGCATAGAGATCCTTACTTAGAGTCAGTAATATCTGAGTTCAAATCCAGACATAGACACTTACTAGCTGTTTGATTGGGTCAAGTCAATTAACCCTATTTGCCTGTTTCCTTGGAGTTAGAGAAAGAAATGACAAACCACTTTAGTGTCTTTGTCAAGAAAACTTCAAATAGGGTTATAAAGAGTCAACCACAATCTAAAAATCTGTATCTAGAGAGAGAAATCCACAAGGACAGAAATCTATTCTGCCTTTAATAATCTACTTTTGACACAAGCCATTTTAAGGTACAATCTATAGTATTCTGAAGCAAAGCCAAAATCCCATAATGACATAAAACAGTTACAGAGTTCAAGTGAAAGTTCAATTACTACAATTTTGATTCATCAAGCAAAAAGAGTACACATAAAAAATATTAGCTATCTTGTAAAATCATTTTCTTAAGCCGTTCAATCAGGTCAGGGGTGGGGTGAAGATACTAATAACTTTAATTAGGTTAAAATGTTCCAATTTTCAGATTGTTTATCATCTTAATCATTTTTCTGAGGGTTTAGAGTTCCTTCTTACATTTTGACCTAGTTTCCTCTTAGAAAATTGTTAGACCATTGTTAAGAATGAGGTACAAAAAAAAATTTCATATAGGACAGTGAATAAAACTCAGATAGAAATGTTGGCCACTAAACTGCACCTAAAGATCCCTATAGGTAAGCTAGGTGACACATAGTGGACATAGCACCAGGCCTATAATCAGGTGGACCTGAGTTCAATTCTGGCTTCAGACACTAGCTCTGTGACCCTGATGGAGTCACTTAATCCTATTTATCTCAGTTTGTCTCTCACCAACAAAGAAGTAATGGGCCAAACTTTCCATGTCCCCTCCAACATTTAATGTTTTCTCCTTCAATAATTTTAGCTAATCTAATATCTCAAGGTTGTTTTAATTTCCATTCCTTTCTGAAATTTGATATAACTTGGAGACTGATTGGGGTGGTCCGATATAATTAGAGACCCACCCTTCAGCCCAAGGGACTGTGGACCATTGAAGCCAAGTGAAAGTTGAAAGAGAATGCCAGCCCCAGAACAGCCCATAGGATTGAGAGGTGGGAGCTACCACTAGAAGCAGTGTAGCTGAAGAGTGGGAGGTAGATGATTATATAAAAGGTGTATTAGACAGCTGAGTGGCACAGTGGATAGGATGCTGGTCCTGGAGTCAGGAAGACTTCCTGAGTTCAAATCTCAGACATTTATCAGCTATGTGACCCTGGGCAAGTCACTTAACCCTGTTTAATCTCAGTTTCCTTACCTCTAAATTGGGAATAATAATAGCACCTACCTACCAGGGTTGATGTGTGATAATAATTGTAAATAATTATTATTACTGTGTTGCTGTAACTCCTCTTGAAGTACTGACTCACAAAGCATCAATTCACCTATTTTTTTCCCTCTTTCTCTACCTCTCTCCCTACAGGACATATGTCTGTTTTCTATAACTTATCAGTTTCTTAAAAGATTACTTATCAAAAAAAATTGCTTATCTTTCTTTTTACTTCATCTTTAAATTATGATAAAAATGGTTAACTACTGAATTGCTGACCTATGTGTATCCTTGCTCAAAAGCTGCAGAGGGATCCATAAGGGATTGCTTAGGATGGAGAGAGAAAGAAACAGAGCGATTTTCTTTTTTAACCAGTATTACATAGCAGTAGTAAATCACCAAAAGCTCAATTCCCTATAGATCAACTCCCTAGGGACTTTGGACATCCAAAGACCAAGTCTACTCCTGGTAATCTGAGACAAAATGAATCCATTTTTTTCTCTTTGATTTGTGTCTTCCTACCTCAGAGTTTTATGCCAGGAAAATATCCAATAATAAAGCTTAGATATAGATCATGTTTAGCTTTCCTCAAATATGGGTAATAAAGTCTCAAACTTTGTCATGGACACTCTATGTACAATATGAATATCAATAATTTTCTTTATTTTTCTTCCTATACTTTACCACCATCACCCCACCTTAAAGATGGCTACTATTAGTCACAAATATGTATGTGCAAGTAAAACCATTTATCAGTTCTTTCTCTGGTAATACGGTCCCCAACTTCATCATGGATACTCTGAGTACAATATGGATATCAATAACTTCTTTTTTTTTCTTTTTTTCTTCCCATACTTAACTATCATCACCCCTCCTTAAAAATGGCTTCCATTAGACACAATTATGTATATATAAGTAAAAACCATTCTAAATATACTTGTATTTATCAATTTTTTTTTCTACAGATAGGATCTTTCTTCATATGTCCTTTGTAGCTATTATGAAGATTTGTAATAGTCAAAATGATTGTTACTCAAAGTTATTCTTTTTTTTTTTCCGCTTTTTTGCTGAGGCAATTGAGGTTAAGTGACTTGCCGGGGGTCATACAGCTAGGGAATGTTAGGTGTCTGAGACCAGATTTGAACTTGGGTCTTCTTGATTTCAGGGCTGGTGCTCTATCCACTGCCCCACCTAGCTGCCCCTCTCAAAGTTATTCTTAAAATTATATTGCTATTACTGTATATAATGTTCTCTTGATTCTGCTCATTTCACACAAAGTCTATCCATGTTTTTCTAAGATCATCGAGCTCATGATTTCTTTAGCTCAACAGAATAGTATTCCATCACAATCATATACTTGTTCAGCCATTCCCCAATTGACAGGCATTACTCTATTATATATTTATTTATTTTTGCTGAGGCAATTGGGGTTAAGTGACTTGCCCAGGGTCACACAGCTAGGACATGTTAAGCATCTGAGACTAGATTTGAACTCAGGTCTTCCTGATTTCAGGGCTGATGCTTTATCCATTGCACCACCTAACTGCCCCTACTTTATTATATATTTAAAAGGAATAGCAAGTTATACACAATAAATTTGCAGCTTCATGTACAATCATCTCCCCCCCCCATTCTACTATGTTACAGAAATTCTTGTTATATCTCTTAATGTTCAAAATTAATTAATTAAACTTTTAAAATATTAAAAAACCATTATGGGTAGCGGGAAGCCTTTATTTCATAACCACTGAAAATTCATAAGACACAATGGGATCACAGGAGCCCATAAGCAGATACAGACATATCAATAAACTCAAAAAGCCTATTAGATTTTTTTTATTAAAACTTTTTATTTACCCATATGTATGGGTAATTCTTCAGCATTGACCCTTACAAAGCTTTCAGTTACAAATTTTCCCTCCCTAGTCCCCTCCCCTCCCCTAGATGGCAGGAAATCCACTACATGTTAATTGTTAAAATACTTGACAAATCGAATATATATATATATATATGCATATGTATATATATATATATATATACATTTTCCCACACTTATCTTGCTGTGCAAGAAAAATCAAATCTACAAGAACAAAAAAATCAGAGAAAGGAAACAAAATGCAAGCAAACATCAATAGAGAAGCCTATTAGAATTTCCCTCAGAAGGTGAGGGAGAGGGTGGTTGCTGGATAAGTCACCTTCATTCCATGGACCACTCTGTATCACTTAGGTCTATTGTCAAGTTATATAAGTTCCAGAATTTGCTTATCACCTACCCATGGGGTTTACTTCTTCTTTCAGCTGTTTTAGGAGTTGAGAATACCCAGACAAAAATGAATACAGTCCCTGCCCTCAATGATCTACCACTAACATTTCAATGGAAAAATTGTACACTTGATCCCAAAATATACAAGAGGGAACTCTATTGTTCAGCGCCTAATTATTCATTCTGAATTCTCATCTGCCTTCTCAGATTTGGAACACAAAATCCAAGGCTCTTTCCTACTATATTAGCTGGGTGGTGCAATGAATAGAATGTTGGTGTTGGAGTCTGGGAAGATCAGAATTCAAATCCAGTCTAAATAGCCATGTGACTCTTGGCAAGTCACTTAACTTTTCAGTCTCAGTTTCATCATCTGTAAAATGGTGATTGTGCCCTCCTCACAGGTATTGTGACAATCTGATGCACCTTTCAGCTTTAGAGTCCAATTTAAATACTGGATATTATTATATAATCTGCTCCAGTAAGGGAAGCAAAAAGGGATAGGAGAGTAAGGTTTTTTTTAGAGACTCCTACCAGTCTCCATTTATTTTTAAGGTCTCTCTGCTCACTGGAGTTGTGAATTCCTGGGTCCTCACATCAAGATTTCAATGAGTTTGCCTACTTTCCCAGGGAGGATTCCCTCAGGTGCTTTCATACAAATTTTGAAATCTCATCTTGTTGATTAGGGAACTCATTATCTTTCTCTCAATCCCTTTATTCTCTTACCAGCTGCAGGTCTCAAATGACACAAACACAGCAAAGTGCTTTTAAACAATAAAGATTCATGTAAATGTCAAATATTGTGAATTAGAAGATCTAATTCTTAGCCTGACTGAGCCCATACTTGCTATACCCTTCATAGGGTTCTTTGTTAAGAATCTGGCATGGCTCCAGAAGTATCTCCCTCCATCACCTATCCCTCATATATTTGGGCATGGAGTTGAATTGGAATATTTTGAAGAATTTAGATTATTCTGTGGATTTGGTCTGGACAGAAGGTAGATGGGCTCTAAAACTTCCTTATAGTCAGTAATTTCCTATATTGTCGAATGGCTTGTACCTCACACCTATATGTTTGTATTTCACAGTTTCTCTGCTCACTTTCAATCAGCTTGAATTCCATAAATATAGGCTGGGAATGAATCTGAGACTTGGGTATATCATGTTGACCAAATGGTTTCTTTGCCTAATCTGGAATCTCAAAGAATTCATAGATCATTTAGTACCTGAACAAGAACAATACAATAAGAAGACATCCAGTCTCCTCATAAAGATGGAAAGTGATGGGAACCCCACTACTTTTTCAGGCAGTCCACACAATTTTTCACTGGTTGTCAAGTAACTTTCCCAGTTGTCAGGAATCTACCTTTTTATAACGTTCCCCCAATGATCCTAGTTCTGTCCTCTGAGGCTAAAAACAGCCTTATTCTATCTTGCTTATGGTGACTCCAGGTCTTTTTGTATGTATCCAAACACCTCTCCAGTACAATACTTCTAAAGGACTTTAAATTTCAACATGCTTATCAAACTGTGCATACCCTTTGACCCAGCAGCATTTCTATTGGGC
>JAJPUD010014808.1:0-39744 GCA_023553655.1 Myrmecobius fasciatus
CTGTCTTTTTGTTTTTCTCTCTGTTTCTTTGTGTCTTTCTCTGTCTCTATTTGTCTCTCTGACTCAGTCTCTGTGTGTATCTCTCTGTCTCTGTCTCTTTCTATGTGCCTCTTTCTCACTGTCTCTTTCTTTGGATGCGTCTGTGTGTGTCTCTCTCTCTGCCTCTGACTCTTTCTCACTATGTGTCTCTCTGTCTCTTTCTCTCTCTTTGTCCCCCCTCCCCCTTTTATCTCCTTTGCATTTGGGGTTGTATGGTAGAGGGCCAGTTATTATCTCCAAGTTTTGCATGGGGAATCTAAAGCTCAGAGAGGTCTTGCATCTTTCCCAGTACATTTGGCAAATTGACGGTAGAGCCGAGTCCGGTTCATTTTGTGCACCGAGTTGCATTTAATAAATGCTTGAATTGAATTGAAATCATCCGCCCCTCCAGAACTGGGCCAAGGAGCTCCCAGAGCCAGGACCCTCCTCTCCCCTCATGGGAGGTTTATTTGTTCCTTTCGTGAAGCAAAAGTGGGCCCTTCTCCAAAAGTAACCGACAACGTCCCAGCTT
This sequence comes from Myrmecobius fasciatus, assembly GCA_023553655.1. Taxonomy (NCBI): domain Eukaryota; kingdom Metazoa; phylum Chordata; class Mammalia; order Dasyuromorphia; family Myrmecobiidae; genus Myrmecobius; species Myrmecobius fasciatus. The sequence goes on from JAJPUD010014808.1 coordinate 551, forward strand.
TGCTTCCTATTTGCTCGGCATGGAAACGCTTTAACAAATAAGGGGAAAGCACCTCACAGATATTAGGTCTGGTGATTGTTCTCATGTGACGTGTGAATCCCCCGGTTGCCTTCATCTACCTCACAAGACCTCACCTTCGCAAGATCCCACCCCAAGGGACTCTCCAGATTTCTCAGCCTTGAAGGAAGGTGATGGGGAGAACCCATCCATGATGGGAGAAACCTTCATTTCTTCTGCTCACATCCAGTCATTCCTTCATTCAAAAACCACTTTATTCAGTGAAGGTCTCCTGGGTACCACTTGTGATGAAAAGCAGTGTGGGAGGAGAGAGATGATTCATTGATTCATAAATAGTTAGATTTGGAAGAGACCTTAGAAATCATGTCATTACTGCCTTTTTACCTGTGAAAAAACAAGGGCTCAGAGAGGATGACTTTACCAGTCAGCAGCAAAAAATTAGGCCTCAGACCTAAAGTGAGGATTTTATCCAGTTCTCCCCCAAAGGGAGGAGGGTGCTGGATGTTCCAACTAACAATTATGGCTGTCTCCACACTCCCCATTTCTGGAAGACCTTAGAACTCAGACTGTCAGGATTAGACAAGACCTTGAGGATGTCCAAGTTGCGAGAGCCGTTAGAATACAAAATGTCAGATCTGGGAAGACCCTTAGAATAAGGAATGACAGAGAGTGGCAGGATCATAGAACCTAGAATTCCAGGGCTAGAAAGGTTCTTAGAACCTGTAGTATGGAGAATATCAGAACTGGCAAGTTCCAACTTTGAGGGCTCCAAAGCACATCCCTCACAGTATCCCTGTGAGGCAGGCAAGTAGTGCAAGGACTATTATTTCCATTTTACAGATGGAAAAACTGAGGTTCAGAGGAGTTCAGATCTTGGAACATAAAATATTTGATTCAAGTTCAAGGCTCGACTTTAAATGCAGTGCTCTTTTCATCCTCCACACTCCCTAGGATGGAATAATGGAAAGAAGATTGGACATATCATAACAAGATCCTGGCTCGTGTCTAGGTACTGCCATTTAGTACCTGACTTTTGAGTATGTGAGATCTTAAGGAAATGACTTCTCTTTGGGGCTCAGTTTTTAACTCTGTGGGGTAAAGGGAATGGACAACATGACCTCTAAGCTCCCCTGAGATTGCTTTCAGCTCAGGAAGGCTCTGATTCTGGGTGCTTCTGTCCCAGAGCAATCACTGATTAAACTCTACTGGGCCATGCTCTGGAACCCAGGAGAAAGGCGCAGGGTCACAGCTGAAGCATTTCGCTTCCCCACTTTTGTCTCTTCTCCAGCTCCAACCTCTTCCCTTAGGGTGCCTCTTCAACATGGCACCTCTCTTTATTTTTCCTCTTGCCCTCCATTGCATTGGAGCAGGGGACATGGAGCTGGAAGGGCTCTTCAAATTTAGATCCTAAGAAGGTAAAACCAGGATTCCAACATCAACCAATGGATCCCAATGTCAACCACTGGATTCCAGCATCAACCCCTGGATCCCAATGTCAAATTAGTGGATTCCAAACCCCATTTTCTTTGTTCTCTGCTCGGTCGCTTGCCCATTGCCCAGCTCCAAGGACATCAGAAGAGCGCTCTGTTCACCTGAAAGCACCAGGTGGATGTAAATCATCTGTTTCTATTCTCAAGCATTAAAGCATTGGGGGATGGGGCATAAATCAGCCAAGAACTCTTTTCGGATTGGGATACTCACTGACCTTTCACCCCCATGGGGCTTCCTCTCTGACCTCCCAGCAAATGGTCAATAAGAGTCCCTATTCCCAATGGCCAGAAACTGTGGGCCAGGTCCAAAAGACCTAGATTTTGGAACTGGAGGAGGACTGAATTGGAATCACAGCTCTGACATTTAGCTGCTATATAATCCTAGATTAGTCCTTCTCCTCTGCCCCTTCAGGTCTTAGTTTTCTCATCCATAAAGTGGGGCTACCAGTCTTTGAACCACCTAACTCACAGAGTTGTTGAGATGATGGATGACTTTGGAAAACGTGAAGTGGTACAACAATTTAGTCTGGCTTTTCTGATTGTTGTTGTCATTATCTCCCCCGCCTTGAGCTGGCTGCCTTTCTGCCCTTCTGGTCTGGGGATGGGGAGGGGAGGAAGTCAGGGGGGTGGGGGAAACTTCAGGCCAATGGAGCCACGGCTGGAAGAGATTTATAAAGCCGACAAGGGGGCTGTTGGGGGCTTCACATGTGATTAAGAAAATTGTCCTTCTAGGCAGGAAATGGGGAAATCGGAAGCATGGAATGTTCTTTTAAATCCCCCATCTCCCTCTGACTGGGCCTGGGCTCCCCCCATCTCCAGCTCCCCCGGCCAGATCTCTCTCTTGGGCTCCAGGTGGGCCAGGGGACTGAACAATAGCCACTTTCATTGCCTCACAACCGAATCCTTCTCTGACCTCCCTTTTTTCCTGGGGATAGAAGAGGTGAAGGGGACAATGAAGATTTATGAAGAATGGGATGAAGAGGCAGCATTAGGTGGTCCGGGGGAAAGATCCCTGGAGACCTCCATTCCCAATCCAACTCTGACTCTGGCTATAGGAACTTGGACTAGTCCCTTCTCCTCGATGAGCCTCAGCTTACCCTTCTGTTAAATAAGGAAATTAAACCTCTCCCAGGTTACAATTAAAAGGTTGAGAGACAGGGAGAACAAGCTCCTAGGTACTCCTACTAAGAGCAACTCACCTTAACTCAAGTCGCCATTTTTTTCTAGCAATTTCCAGCTTAATTAACCAATCAGCATTGATTAAGTTTATTTAAATTTACACAGCACCTTCCCTGTAACTGTGCTTTGAAGACTGTTGGGTCCATTTTAGAATGTAAATAATCAAGGTGCAGAGAGAGGGGATGGCTATGATAGCTAGGGAGCAGCAAAGGCAAGTCATGAATCCAACATCAATGGAGGCTGGACTGATGCCAGAGGACCGTGGACTGAGACCAATATAACCCAATACCCTCATCTGACAAGTGAGCACATAAACCCAGAGATATCCTGTGTGCAAGCATTCGCAGGATAGAATCAGAAGCAAATTTTGAACTAGAGCCCCTGGCTCGAGAGCTGTTCCACTAAAGAAGGATGGTTCCAATCCTGAAAAAGCCCACAAAGTTCCCTAGCAGGGACATTACTTTGTCGATACTATGTCAATACTGTGTAGATACTATGTAGACTCCCAAAGTGTAAACAGAATCACAGGAGGGGAAGCCCATTACTCAGAGCTGGAGCTGTCCGGACAGGATTTTCAGAGAAAGACGGCTTTGGGATGGGGCTGAAATGATGGGAAGGATTTTACGTCTGAAGCAGGAAACTGAGGATCCAAACTTCACACAGAGCCATGGATTAGGATCTCAGAGTTGAAGGGATCCTTAGAGGGCACCTCATCTTACAAAAGAGTAAACTGAAGTTCACAGAGGATAATCAAGGTTACAAAACTGGCTAAATTTGAATTCAGGGCTTCCTGACTTCAAGTATTTTGAATGGGGATTTATGGAGGGCTGTATGAATAGGATGGGGAGATGGCCTCCAAGATGCTGAGCCTGGGACGCAGAAAGAGCTTGGGAGAAGCCCTGCGTCTGGGGTCCAAATATTGGGTCCAGCTACTCCAGCCTCAGTGAATGAATCACAAGTTCAGTATGAGTCACCAAACAATGTATGAGCACACAGGTAGCTGTGGAATAGTAATAGAATCTAAGGCAATGCTACCTCCACTTAATCCCTCGTAAGGACTGTCCCCTGCTTTTCTAAGATGGTGGCTGGAGTCTTGAGTTCCATTTTGGTGTTTGCCTGGATAACAATGACCCCAAGCTGTTGGAGATGGGAGCACTTTTCACTTGTGACTCTAAGTGAGCCCTTCTCACCTGTGACTCCTTCAAGTCTTTTGGAGATCCCATTTGGGAATCCCAATGATATTTGTTCATAGCAACACACTAGTTCTGCTCTGAAATTCAAGACAGTTGTACAGTATCTGATGTAGTCATAAAAGCAAACTCTCAATTTGGGAGTTCCCTTCTCCATCGCACCTCCTCCCTTGCCAGCCAATAAAAGTAACCATATATGTGTACGTATATGTATATATACATATGTGTATGTGTAGCTCTCTCTATAAGTATATATATATATACACATATTTCTCTAGCTATATACATATACACACATATATATATATACATATATGTAAATACACACCCACATTCACACATGTGCAAAGCCTTTGCTCCCCTGGCAATGTCATTGATATATCTCTAAAAGGCCCTGAGTGTCAGCAGAGCGCCCAGCACACCACTGATCCTTCCCATTTGCCATATGATCCACCCTTTTTATTTGTAGATGATACATTCCTTTGATTACACCCTTAACTCCAATTCTGCTTTGCAGTTCCTTATTTTCTTGTGTTCTGTGGGAAAATACTTTATCATATTATTTGGAAAACTTTGTTAATTATTAATATTGTTGACTGGCTTTATGTGGCTAGAAATTGCTTAGCACAAAGGTCATTCTAACCTTAGGACCCTCCAGGAAGTCATAGCGCTGACCGCTCAACCACATCTTGTTTTGGGATTCTCCTACAACTTGTGTTTTGACCAAATTTTATTGAATGTTTATACTTACCTGCAGATTGACATCTCAAGCAATCTTACATGGGAACTGCTCTTTTCTGGAAACTGCTTACTTGTTATATGCTGGCTAGCTAGCTGCTCATCCCTTATGTTCTTGCTTTAACTCTATATAATGTAATCCTCATGGAGATTCAAGCAGAGAAATTACACTTTTTTTTCCAGTTTTCTTCTCTGCTGAACTGACTTAATACACTTTTTTCTAAAGTCCTTATTAGATTTTGAGGTTTGTTCTAAATCGACAGCTGTTCCCTGCTCACATCCATTATATGGTTCCACATTGACTTCTGTGGGATACTCATTTTGAATTCTTTGGAGACTGGAGTCTTCTGTAGCTCCCAGCCTTCCATCAGCACTTGTAGAATACTGGTATTAAAAAGGAGAGTTTTGTTTCTGAGAGAAATTTAGGGTGATCAAGTGAGCTTTGTAATCCAACCTACTCTTCCCTTCCCATTGAATTCTGGGCCAATGTAGTGTTTCTTCAAGGCAGATGACAGAGATAGAGCGGCAGATGTACTGATGGATGAGCTCTATAGATTATCCGTTCAAATGTGGATCTTAATGATCACAAAAGACATTCTTCATCCACTTGGTCTTTCCTACATGAATGGTTAGGCTAAACTCTTTTGAAAATGTTTTAGATTTTTTCCAGAAGACTCTGCAGTGTTCCAGGGCTTGATGTGATGATCACAAAATCATCTGCAAAAAACATTTAGAGGAACTTACCATCCATAAGGAATCCCTCTTCTATTTGAAAACTCTGTGCTGGATCTTCTCCGTGACAATGGCAGACCTTTGGTAAGTATAAGTGAGAGGGACAAAGACAAAAATGAAATGGTCCCCTTTTTCATGGCACACGGGAGGGAACTCAAAGGTCTTCTCTGTAAATTTCCTCATCTTTTAATTTTTTTTCTAATGCAAGAAAGATTTGTTTTATATTCTTGCAAGAATGGGTGTGTAGGTGAGTAAACATACCTTTGAAACACCAAAGGCAGCATTTTATTTCCTATCCTGAAGCACAAATCCCTCCCTGATTCCTCATTAATTGGAGGTTACAGAAGTTATAGGACATGGATCTCCACTCCTCATTACATAGCCAGTCCCTGTCCCAAAGGAGCTTACTTTCTATTAGGAGAAGATAACGTTCACTCTTGATTATTCTTTGATGTCCTTGTGGATTTCACTTTTCTAATCTGAATTTCATTTCTCCAATTTAATTTTCTGTGGAAACAAAATAAATGTCCATCCACTTCTCACAATTTCTCCTCTTTTTAAAAAATAATTTGGTTTCTACATCATTTTCTAAACCCTCAAATTTGGCTAATACTTTTTTACATAAAAGTCTATTAACTCTTGCACATGACATTCTGCCAGTGACATCTAACTACTGGGCTTTTCCCTTCACTGCCTCCCTGGTGTGACTTATCCAATAATATTTACTCACCAGAGTAGTAACAAATTCCCTCATCTTACAAATGAGATGGTAAAGTGACTTGCCTAAGGTCATATGGATGCAAGTGACATAGGATTTGCACCCAGCTCTTCTGATTCCAAAGGTTTCCACTGTTCCTTGATACCTTTCACCATTACAATTTTTCTACACAAATAAGTAACTACCCAATAATCTGAGGATTACGAGAACATGAATAGTTGTGAGAAAAAAAGGAAAATCTGCTTCAGAGGTCACACCCCAGCTGAGCCTTAAAGAACATTAATAATTCTAACAGAAAGAGGTAAGAAGAGAATGTTTCCCAAGCATGACCTGTACAACCTGTGAGGATGCATGGAGACTGCAGAAGGAATACCAGGTTTGAGACCAGTTGACAGCTCAGTTTGGCTAGAATGGGAAGTGCATGAAAGGCCAGAAAATGAAATAACCTCTGAAAGGAGGTTGGAAACACATTATGGAGGACTTTCAATATCACACTGAGAATTGGGTCTTTTTTCCTAGGGGCTATAGAGAGGTACTGGAGATTTTTGAGCAAGTGTGAAATGGTCAGAGCGATGCTTTGGAAGTATTTATTTGGCAGCTATTTATAGTGCCTGTTATATCATAAACACTTAATAAATGCTTAAAGGATGGCTTGAGGAGAGAAGTCAATTAGGTGGCACAAAATTGGCACCAAATAAAAGCTCATTCACTTTCACATAAGAGATGATGGGAGCATGAACTAAGGAAGTGACTCATTTGGGTAGATAGAAGACAGATGAGAAATATGAAGGTAGAAAACAGATTAGGCAATTGATTGGGTATAGAAGGGGTTTGTTGTTCAGCTATTTTCTTCATGGCCCCATCTGGGATTTTCTTGGCAAAAATGATGAATTGGTTCACTATTTTATTCTTCAATTCATTTTACAGATGAGGAAACTGAGGCAAACAAGGTTAGTGACCAGGGTCACATAGACAGGAAGTGTCTGATGAGTTGAACAGATGGATTTTCCTGATTTCAGGCTCACCACTCAATCCACTGGGGAGTATAAAGAGATGAGGGTGATTGAAATCATGAGTCTGGCTGAATGGAAGGATTGGGAGCATCCTCCAGAGAAGGAGGGAAGTCAGAATGGATAGTGCAGGAAGATAATGAGCTCCGTCTTGGACACGGGGAGTTTGTGATGCTGAGGGATATCCGGTGGTGATGCAGGACGAGATAAGATGCAGAGAAGAAAGGGAGAATAGGGCCTGAAGAAAGACCCTAAGCTTTAGCAGCTAAGATGTTGGTGGTGACCTTGGAGAGAGCTGCTCTGGTGGAAGCCAAATTGCAAGGTGTTGAGAGATGAGTGCAAAGTGAGGAAATCGCCTCTTTCCAGATATTTAGCTATGAAAAGGAGAAAGGAGATGGGATGATAATGGGAGCCATTGGTGGGGTCAAATGGAGGCTTGTGGTTTGTTTTTGAGAATAAGAGAGACTTGGATAAGAGAGATGCTTGTTGGCAGCAGAGTAGGGACTTGTGCTTTAGGACAGGTTGAAGATGACACAAAGAGATGGAATGATTGAAGAGGCACGTTCCCAGAAGAGAAAAGGTGGATATAGGTCTCAGGACACAAGGGAAGAGTCAGCTGTGACAAGATCTTGTACCATCTTTCTCTCAGAGACAAGAGACACAAGGAAAGAGATGGGGGTGTTGCTCTGTGAGGGCTTTGAAGTGTGGAGTAGGGGAGAAAAAGCTCCTCAGAATTGATCCCCTTTGTTTTCACAACTGAGGAAGAGGCAAAATCTTCAGCAGAGAGGGTGAGGGGGTGGGTAGTATAAAGGGCTTGAGGAGAGAAAAGAGAATTCGAAACAGCTACCATAAGAGGTACAATCAGAGTGTCAGAAGGTGAGAATAAAAAGATGGCCATACGCAGTGAGGGCCCAATGGAAATTAGGTACCATAATCCATAGTAGTAGCCAACACCAGTTGGCATGATCGCGTGATTTCCTCTAGAAGTGTCCACTAGTGGGTAGCCATGGAGAAGGTGGATGGTGGAAGTGATCCAGAAAATATGGTAATATGGTAGGAAGGAAGACAAGGAACTCCAAGTTAGGGGCAAGTGTAGAATAGAAATTGTTCAACCGTAGGGTCAAGACCATGAAGGAAAGGATGTGAGTCCAGAGCAGAGCTGAAGGGCAAGGGAAATAGAAATGGGTACATTTTGAGGACAAAAAAAAATAGATTTAGAAGGCATCGGGCAGAGGAAGAGTTGGGAAAACAAAAAGTTAAAATCAGAGAGGAATTTCAAAGTCCAAGCTTATGAAAGAAGGGTGATAATAATTCATAAAAGAATGTCATTCAAGGATTACAAAGCGTTTTATCTTTGATCCTCTCCCCAAGTAACTATATAATGGCGATGCTATTGTTAACGTCATTTTATGAATGAAAAAATCAAGGTTGAGAGAAAGTAAGTGGCTTGTCTAAGGTTACCCAGCTAGTCAATGTCTTTGGCAGGAATCAAACCCTGGTCTTCCTGCTTCCAAGCCCAGATCCCTATATTCCATTGTATTGTCCTTCAGTATTTAGTAATGGAGAGATAACCATATCTGTGGAGGATTGAAATGAAGTGAAGATGTGGGACCTGGGACTAGAGGTTGGAGAACTATAAGACTAAGGTATTCAGAAAAGAAAGAAAGGAAGCATTTATTAAGTGCCTACTGTGTGCCAGACATTATGCTAAGTGCTTTTTACATTGTCTCATTGGATCTTTACAACATCCCCGGGAGGGAGGTACTACTATTATTATGCCCATTTTATGGAAGAGGAAACTGAGAAAGACAGAGGTTAAGTTACCTGACCAGGATCATATAGCAAGTGTCCAAGGCTGGCTTTGAACTCAGGTCTTCTTGACTCCAGATTCTGAGTTCTATCCACTGCACTACTTAGATAGAGACACCAAAATGTTCCCATTGTATGAAGTTTGGGTTGGGGACATGGACAGAGGTGCTGATTTCTAGCAGTCAGTTGATGGAACTGGTCTGGGTTATAAAGATGGATGGAAAGAACTTCAAAGGAGGAAAGGTTGCTGAGGGATGATGGCAGGGAGGGTCAAGGAACGTATCTATGTATGATTCTGTGTTTCAGGGAATGGGAAAGATGTAGCACCCACTGCTGGAAGAGATGAGCAGAAAACAAAGCCATAACTAGGGTGGGGTGATGGGGCTTTGTCCCAGGTGTCAACAAGAAATTACATTTCTTTCTAGCAATGACCACTGTTCCTATACCTTGAAGCTTGAGATTTGCCAACCTAACTTCTTACAAGTCACGAGGGGGTACATGAATGGAGAGCAGGGGCCCCTTCCCTCTTCTGACAAATTAGCACTGCTGCCATCTGAAAGGGATTTGCCCCAGGTGAAAAAAAGGACTTGTTATTTCTTTGACAGGATTTTAATTCCTTCCAAAACATGCCAGAAGATGGAAAATCTGAAATGAAGAGACAAGGATGAGGGGGATTTGTTAATGAGAGTGTTCCAGGGGCACTATGGGAAGGGAGTGCAAAGAAGAACATGAACAGAAGGGTTGGACCAAAATAGATTGAGGTAGAATTCATAGACAGGTACAGGAGATGGGGCTTTTTGCCTCATCAGCTGGAGACTGAATCTTAGGCTCAGGGGAGTAAGAGGTGATAACTTTTCAGTTACAAGATGGGTGGGGGGAGGACTTCTCTCTTGCAAGATATTGTGAAGTCTGATCATGGGATCAGTGTAGGTGCAGTAACAGTAGCTGCCAGACCTTATCCCTCCAAACATGGGGAGTGAGGGTTCTAGCTGGACCTCTGTATTAGTTGATAGCGGGTGTTCAGGTATCTAGATTGAGGTGAAATCACAATCTGAGCCAACCAGTTTATGAAGCAAATCTAGAAAAAAGATAGAGTAGATGAAGATAGATAGATAGATAGATAGATAGATAGATAGATAGATAGATAGAATGAGTGTATAGATATAAAGATAGAATGAATAATGTATGTACAGATAGACAGGATGACAGGAAGAATGGATGGATGAACAGAGAGAGAAGGAGAGAAAAAAGATAAATGGATATAGACAGATAGGATGAGCAGATGGATGTACAGATAGATATATAAATAGGAGAGATGAATGAATATAGATAGAGTGATCAATAGAAAAATAAAATGCGGGCAGCTAGGTGGTGCAGTGGATAGAGCAACAGCCCTGAAGTCAGAAAGACCTGAGTTCAAATCTGGCCTCAGACACTTAACGCGTCCTAGCTATGTGACCTTGGGCAAGTCACTTAACCCCAATTGCCCCAGCAAAAAAGAAAGAAAAAAGAAAAGAAAATGGATGAATGGACAAATGGACAAATGGATGTATAGACAGTCAGACAGATAGATGATAGAGCATTTGTTAAACACTTACTATATGCTAAGGAATCATGTTAAGCAAGTGCTCAACTCAAACTCTCTCAGTTCCCAGAAGGACAACCCATTTAGGCCAGCGTTATAATGCTTTGAGCCTTACTGGACCTCAGATGAATATGGTAGAAGCCCACTAGGCTCTGGTTCCCTGAGGCTTGGCATCCCTGCTGGATGTGGGGCCCTTCTGCTGGAAGCCTTCCGTTGCCAAATACTTGAAGTCCTTTGCAATCTGAAGGGCTGGCACTGGGAGGGCCGCTTGGCCCCAGAGGGCAGAGCCAGGAGCAGTGAGTAGAGGTGCTGTGGGGCACATTGTCCCTTAGTATGAGGAAAAACTTACCGAGTAATTAGAACTGTCCCAGAGTAAATGGCTGCCTCAAGAAGTGGTGGCTTTCCTCCCTCCCTTGAGGTCTTCCAGCAAAGGCTAGATGGCCACTAATTGGGGGTGTTATCAAGGGAAGTTTTGCTCAGGGTATGAATTAGGCGAGATGGCGGCTTCTGAGATCATTTCTCTTGCTGAGATTCTGTGATTTCATTCCCACCTCTTTGGGCTTCAAGTTCCTCATTTTGAAAACAACAAAAAAATTGGACTAAATGATTTCTGAGGACCTTTCAGCTCTGCCAACTAATGAGTCTAAGAAAAGTCCAGAGCCTACATTAAGGTCATAAGAGGAGACCCCTGTGCTGTTGATCTGGCCAGTCCTGGCAGAGGGAGACCCACAAAGTGAACGAGGAGTGTTCACGACAGCCTGGACATCAGAGAAGATTGTTTCCTAGTTCCACAGTCCTAGAATGAAGACCTTCTCACTACTCTTCTGCTCTGGGCTTCTCACCACTCTCCCTTTAGGAGCCAGCACTCATATATTTTCTCCCCTTTTCCCTTTTCCCTTTCTCCTTCTACTCATCAACACTGGATTAGAATTGGAAGCCATTACAGATGGGGAAACTAAGGATGAGAGATTAAGTGACAAGCCCAGGGTTACACAATTGGGAGGATTTGAACTCAGGACTTCTTAATCACTTGACAAGTGGCTGCTGAGCACGTGGTGAAAGACAAAAAACAGGGAAAACATGCTGGCTGCTCTAGGGCAACCCCGAGTCTTGCTGGAGAAACACAACTTGAATATATGAGACAATCATAGAAGGGTAAAGGGCTTCCCTCAGTGACCCAGACAATAACTTGAAAATGGTTACCACAAATGGCCAGAGCAGGTAAGGGAGGCTGAATTGAATTGTAGAAGAAGCCTCACTTAGGAGGCAGAGATTGTTATCTATTCCTGTGTGATCTTGGTCACATAGCTTCTATGGGCCTCAGTTTGCTCAATTGTAAATTAAAGGTGAAGGACAAGAAGACATTGGAGGTCCCTCCCGGCCCTATATAACAGGTTTACAGAATGGCAGAGTTGGAAAGAACCCATCTAGTCCAGCCTAAACACTAAAGGAACCCTAGCCACATTATGCCTGACAAGTCACTAATTCAGCCTCTTTTTTTCCTGAAGCAATTGGGGTTAAGTGAATTGCCCAGGCTCACACAGCCAGGATTTAATAAAATGTCTGAGGTCACATTTGAACTCAGATCCTCTTGACTTCAGGGCTGGTGCTTTATCCACTATCCCAAATAGCTGCCTATTCAACCTCTTGTTGAAGCCTTCCAAGGAGGGGAAACCCATGTCCTGACAGCACTAGTTCTAGTATTTAGGAAGTTCTTCTTAACATCAAACCCAAATTTGTCTCAATTGGCTGATATACCTCATTCCTCTACTGCTGCCTGTTCTCTCCTCTCAGACCAAATGGAACCATTTGAATCCGCTTCTTCATATGTTGGTCCCTAGAATACTTGAAGATGCTCTCAAACCCCCTCTGAGCCTTCTCCCTTTCACATTTCTTCAATCCACTTCATTTACCAAGATCTCTGGCCCTTTTACTATCTTGATTCCCTTCTGGGAATTCTCTAACAAATTGATGTCTTAAACCACATTCTGGACAATTTAAACCTTTTCCCCTCTTTGAACCTCACTTTCCTTGTCTGTGGGTTTATCACTTAACTTCTCATATTCAGTTTCCTCATCTGTAATGGCTTTCGTTCTGATCCAATGTTGGAGAGATGAAGGAGGGAGGGAGAGTGGGAAAAGGGGAAGAAGAAGTCCTCTCCAGCCCTAAATCCATGATCCTATGATGGTGTGGTAGACAAAGTGATTTGGGAGTACAGTTATTCAGCTCGATCCATCACATACGGAAGGAACTACAGACGCTTCATTGGACCTTCATGGTTGGATGGAAGAGCCGTGGGCTTGGACTACCCTTTGGGAAACTCCCTTCCCCTCTCCAGCTCTAACTTAACAACTTTAAGGTGAAAAGATTTAATAACTTTCATGGCTCCTTCAAGCTGAAAATTCAGGACTGGAGGATGGTACGGTGAAGAGAACACTCATGACATTTGGAGTGAACACCTGGGGCTTAAACCCAGCTCTTCCACTTACTACTCATATGCTACCATGTACAATTGATTTAGCTTATTTGTGCTTTAGTTGCCTCACCTATAAAATGAAAAATAGGTGTCCTCTGAGTTCCTTTCTAATTCTGATCTATGACCTGATGAATTTAAGTCACTGATTTGATTTACCTGTGATTCAGTTTCTTCATTTGTAAAATGAGAGGCTACAGCCTCTGAAGTCCCGTTCTGGGAGCCTCCAGCTCCCAGGAGGAGGTGGGCCTGGAAGGATGCATCCCTTTTGTAATGCCAAATGTGGTCTATTCGGTTTCTAAATATGGATTTCCATATGTCTGGTTGGCTCAGAGGAGGGACTTAACTTTCAATAAGTGTTCTTACAAAGAGCTCAGAAACCCAGGAGAGAAATGGCATTCTACCCATCACTGGGCAGTTGTTTTTGTTTTTCAGGGGATGGTGGTGGGAAGGGAGAAATGAAGCCCAGCTGGAAAAGCCAAAAGCCATATGGCCCCGGGAAAGCCACCGAGGCTCAAAGTAGCATCGCTTGGCCTAGGCGGTTTCCACCACTGCAGTCACTTTGGGCCAGGGAGGCTGACTCGGCCTCCTCTCTCTCCCAGGCCAGCCCAAGCTCCCTCCACCGAGGAGCCGGCTCAGCCTCTAATTGTATCTTGTTTGTCTCTCCACCCATACGGGGACAAACGGCCCCTTTGGAATGCCAGTGGTTAAAGAAGGGTGACCAAGATGGAAAGAGCACTGGCTGATAAGTTAACTGGAGAGAAGCTTATAGGAAAGACCCTTTGGATACCATTCTGTTCAAACCTCTCCTTTTTCAGATGGGAAAACTGAGAACCAGAGAAGGGAAGGGGCCCTGTCTGGCAAGGTGGTAGCAGAATCCGGTTTAGAGCAAACCCCCCAAATTCTATTGCTCTCTGCACCCCTGAATCTGGCTGCTTGGAGGTGTGTGTGACAGAATGGTGGAAAGCCTGCCCACTGGGCCCCCACAATGTAGCTCAGGGGACAGGAGTCTCTCCTCTATATTTCTCTCCTTCCCTTTTCCTCTGCTGGGTGTAGGTACCATTCTAAACTTTTCCAAGACCCTGAGGGCTAATATTTGGACCATGTGAGTAGCTATCTGAAAACAGAATGGATTGCTCCCCAGGAGTCCAATAAAAAACCCACCTGAGATTTTTCGCATCCATATGTGAAAGATCTATCTGTGATTTCAGCAGGATAAAGATGGCTTGACTGTAAGAAGTTCCTTTATTGAGATAGATTGGATCCTGTCAATGTCTTAGTAAATAAGTAATAGGGAGCTATTTGAGGTCTAGGTGGCTTGCGCAGGGCTACACATTGTGAATATTGGAGGCTAGCACTGCTTCCGGTCTTTAGCAAAACGATTTTTTTTCTTGGTAATTCATGTGTCCAAGACTCAGGGCCCAAAGGGCTCCTGGGAAGATTTGTTCGCTTCTGTCTTTTAGTCCTAAGGAGTCTGGAAATCTATAGTGGTCCCATGTGCTGAAGGAGATTCCCCCTTAAAAGTAGAAACTTCTCAAAATGAAAGGGGAAATTGTTGGTGACCAAAAGAAAGAAAACATGACAGAGACCCTTGGATGAGTCACCTTTAGTCCTAAAGAGATGGCGATTCCCAGCACCACTTATCACATACTCATATGCTAGAGCTTTTTGGTAAAGAGCTTCTACAAATGCTGTTCTCCCTTGGTTAAAATGTGTGGAAGGTGCTTCTCTCTGTCTCTGTCTCTGTCCCTCTTTTTCTCTCCTCTCTGTCTATCTCTTTTTCTATAAATCTAGCCACAATATTTAATGTGTGCTTTATTAATATTTTCTCCACGATTTTCTCAAGTCTAGACAATCAACAAAACAATAAATCAAGCCCCGATTTGTGTGAGATGGATATGCTCCCTTTGAAAATCAACGGTAGGCTCTAGTAGGATCTGGCTCTAGGACCCCCTCCTCCTCGCTCTTTCTCTTTCTCTCCAGTTCCATTATCCATTTGATTCCCAGGGAAGGCAAGGCAAGGCAAAGCTCATTTTCTAGATAATCCACATTTTCAGTGTCAGCTCTTCATGCAAATTGAGACCAAGACTCCAGAGCTCTCACCTTCTCTCCAGATGCCCCTGCTCCAATCCCCAGATCGTTTTTTGAATCACCCTAGTTACCAGCCCCACCCTCTCCCATAAAGGCCTCCATGTGGATACCATTAATTTCCTCTAGTCATTCAGATGGAAGAGGGAAGTTCCCAGAATGCTACATCATATTAGATAGCATCTATAAATGATTAAGCCATCGAGATTTTAAACATCTGAAATTTCTGGCTATGTGACTGAACTCTTAGTAAAAACAATCATTTCCATTTCTAGAGCATTTGAAGGTTTGCAAATCATTTTCCTCATATAAACAGATATCTCACTCACCTCTGGAATCACCTCATTACTTGGGTTCAACATCTTGAGTCCTCATCTAGTGCTTCTTATACCAATGCTCCAGGCAAAAACCATAATTCAAATAGAATAGGGTTTAATTGGAAAAAAAATAGCAAAATGAATAATGGGAAAATCATGGAGCAAGTTAATGTTTCACAACTCATTAACACATATGTATCCAATCTTCCTTGGGCTTGCACAGTGATTGGGAAGGCAGAGATTCCCACTTTGAGGTGAGAAAAGGTTGTAACCTTAGTGCCAGCTGCTTTGTGTCATCTCGAGGAGGATTTCTCCCACTTGAGCAACTTTTCTACTGTCCACTTTACCTTGGAAACCATTGCACATTCTGCTTCTGCTATCACTGTTGCCATCATTGTTGCTTTGGAGAAGTATCTCATTATTTTATTTTATTTTTTTAAATCGAGTCACCCAATTAGTGTACCTAACTCCTCATATCATTATCAGTTCTGTTGTTAGTCAAACCAGGCTGCCTCTGTTCTCACCCCAAAATGGGACCAATAAAGGCAGCCATTCAGCAGGAAGATGTTTTGACTTATCCTTCTCGATCAAAGATCCCTAACCCTTATTCACAGATGAGTTAGAGTGACTTCCTCCCATTCACCACTCCCTTCCTCAAAGCACCAACTGGGTACTCTTCCCCAATCCCTTGGACATAGATATAAACGCCTATTTTCATTTGCCCTTTCATTTCCCAAAGTGCATTTCCCCCACCTCCCCAGTCCAGCTAAGTGTCTAACCATGCAAATTCTCCTGGAAGCTCTGATAAGCCCCAATAAAATTACAGAAACAAAGGATTTTATAGGTGGAAAGACTCAGTGTTCATCTAGCCCGAGTCCATACCCAAAAGAAATTTCCAGTGGAACATGATCCCTAACACTGAAGGGTTGGAGCACAAGATGGCAGCTTCAACTAGGATTCCTGCTTTCATTCCCAAGACCTCATACTCAGAATATCCCTGTGATGTTTCCCTTATTGCTGTCACCATTTTACTGGTCAGGAAGCTGAGG
This sequence comes from Myrmecobius fasciatus, assembly GCA_023553655.1. Classification (NCBI taxonomy): domain Eukaryota; kingdom Metazoa; phylum Chordata; class Mammalia; order Dasyuromorphia; family Myrmecobiidae; genus Myrmecobius; species Myrmecobius fasciatus. The sequence continues at coordinate 16,947 of JAJPUD010014808.1, forward strand.
GTCAGAGGTGGAAATTGATTTGTTCATGGTTGCACGGTCAGGAAATGTCAGAGTCTAGACTTGAAGCAGATCTCCTGACTCAGTTTCCATCAGAGTTACTTTTCTTATACTACCCTGTGCAACCTGGCTCTATGGAAGTGCTTCCCCCTTTTCGCCAAATAGCAAAAACTGAAGCCCATCATTAATCATGCTAACTTGGAGTGAATTGGGCGAATCCTTTCGCACAGTTCTTGAGAACGGTTCAATTTATTAAACAGCAGGATACCTGCGCACTCCATGAATCACAGAGCCAGAAGGATTACTTTGAGATTATCTGCTTTGTCACTTTATAGATAGGGAAACTGAGGTTCAAGTGGAAACAACTTGTTCAACATCATACTGCTAGCAAGTTGTGAAAATGCAACATAGTCTCAGCTCCCTTAACTTCCCATCTAGTCTTTCCATGACATTTTGTATCATTTAACTGGAGGCTCACCACAGCCCTGCACAGGATTCCCATTCTGCAGATGCCCAGAAATAAAAAGATTGGCTCAGGGTCCCCTGGCAAGATAAATCTCTGCTCTATTCTGACTCCAAATTCTCCCCTCTCTCCACCACATCATGTTGTCCTTGTGATAATAATGGTATTAATAACCATGAGCGTTTATGTAGGACATTAAATCTACAAAACCCTTTATAAACCTTATCTTCTTTGATCCTTCCAGCTGTGGATGGTAGGTACAATTATCAGCCTCCATTTTACACACAGGGAAACTGAGCCTGCCCAGGATGGCCCAGCTGGAAAATATCTGAAGTCAGATCTCCACCCTACATCCTATGCCCTCCCTACAAGTAGGAACATCTCTATTTTTGCAGATGAAGAAACTGAGGTTCAGAGAAGGCCACACAGCTACTAAGTGCCAGAGGCAGGCTCTATAAAGCCATGTCTTTGCTAGCTTCCAGAATACTACTCTTTCCTCTGCCCTGGTCTGCCTCTTTAGGATACCCCTATGGGGTCAGCTGAAAGCTCTGCCAGCTAGGTCCTTGCACTGGGAATGAATATAGATGCAGAGGGGGCAGTTATAGAAAGGGACCCCCAGCCTCTTCCCTTTGTAACTCACCCTGTCTTTTAGGGGAGCCTGTAAATGCTCCCTTAAGCCCTCTCCTCTCTAACCACCCAATAAAAGGGTAATCCCTTCCACAGCTCTAGAACTTCCCCAAAGAAGCATGCCCCCTTTCCTGCTCCCTGCCCTGGCCTTCCCTTGAAGCCCACCTGCTCCAGCCTCCCCCACCCCTAAGCCCAGGCCCCAGCCCCAGTGCTCCCTCACCTCGCCTCTGGGGAGGGACCATCCTTTGGATCCTGTCTCCTGAGATCTGGCCCTCAGCTCCCAGCCTGGGGCTCGTGCATTCTGAGCCTCTGCCTCTAAGTGAGCTGGCACCTGTTGCTCCCCAGCGGCACCCCGGGAGTGTGAGTAATAATGAAAGTCTATAAATAACACCGCTATACTGAGACACCTGCTTACCCAGCCTGCCCCACTTCTCCATGTGCCCGGACCTGCTGGCAACGGCCTTCCTGGGACACAAAGGGCCACTAATGCTCAAAACTCAGAACAGTAAGCTTGGAGGGACCTTGGGACCTCAACAGGAGAATGGCTTGCCCAGTTAATGGCAGATCCAGCCTTTAGGACCATAGATTTAGATGAGGTAAGAGCTTAGGGGTCAACAAGTCTGACCCTTTCATTTTACCGATGACGAAACCAGGTAGAAAGTAAGTGACTCACCCAGGACCACTCTGGTAGGGTGAGAAATAGGTCTTCCTGACCTCATGTACTAGACATTTGATTTGTCCACTACTCCACAGCCTTGTGGCAAGGTTTTTCCTCTTAGAATCTCTACTTTCTGGCTCTTTTTCTCTTACATTCAATACCAGTGCTTAGCAAAATGCCTTGCAAACAGTAAATGCTTAATGAATGTTTGTTGACAGACTGATTGAAAATCAAGCTTGAAATGTGCTTTTTGTTTTTCCTGAGACAATTGGAGTTAAATGACTTGCCCAGGGTCACCCAGCTAGGAAGTGTTAAATGTTTGAATCCAGACTTGAACAAATGACCTCCTGACTTCAGGGCTGGTGCTCTATCCACTGTGCCATCTAAGCTGGTTTGAAATGTCCCGTTCCCACATCTCAGGCCCCAGCCAGGGGAGGGTTTCCACATCGAAGGGACCTGCCCACCAGGTCCTTTTCCACAGAACTCTTGAGGTCATGAGCTCACATGGCCTGAGACTATCCCATCACAGAACCTTAGGAGCTGGAAAGAATCTTAGGGAACATCTAACCCACCTCCCTCATTGTAGAGAGAAGGAATAAGACCCAGAGGGAGTAAGATACAAGCTCAAAGTTACACAGTACGCAAGGGCAAGGACCTGAGTCTCTTTCGCCCTACTCCAGAGCTCCGTCCACTGTACTATTCTGCCTCTCTTGTGGTATGGGGAAGCTCTGAAGCCCCTCTCCCCTCTGGCCTCTGTCCCTCTGAGTCTTTGGGATGCCAGCACCCCTCCTCTCCCTCCCCAAGCCCAGATGGGCCGGCCCATGCACCTGTTCTCCCTAACCATCAGCATCTCGGCCTTTGGTGTCCTCAGCTAATCCTCAATGGGGCCTCGCTGCTTAGGACCTAATCCACCCCTAGCCTGGGACAGGGAGCTGCATTCTCACCATTCCATGGGCCGGGAGGGGGCAGGGATTAGAGAGACAGGCAGAAGGGAAAACAGGGCTGGGCCCTGTGGCAGAGGACAGGAAGGGGACCAGACCCACCCTCAGCTTCTAACTCAAGATCCGGAGTTCCCAAAGACTCTTGGACCTCATGTTAGCATTCAGATGGGGAAACTGAGGCTGGGGAGCTAGATGATTTGCCCATAGGTAGTTAAGCCTCAGAGCTGGGGATTGAATGCAGGTCTCCTGATGCCTTGTCCAGTGAATGTTTCCATCATGGAGGAGCTGGGAACATGCAGTTCTATCTTCTGAATAAGCTTTAGGAGGGAGGTGATGTTGACCCCCACCCTACAATTATTCCTTCCTCTAGGAAGCCGGAGAGGTTCCAAACATCTGGATAGCACAGATCACATCTTTTAACCATCATCGGAAGCATACTAGGAACCAGATCCCAAAGTGTAGGTTAGAACCCATGGCTCACAGGCTGGATTTGGGGCAAAGGAAGCTGTATGTTCTAACCCACCTCTCAATCTCTTTTTGTGAGCAAAAGGGTCATGGAAGGCATTTGCAGACCTGATAGAAGGCTCTGGGGCTTTGCATCTATAGCTAACTTGGATTTCTATCTAGAAGGTCCATTTCTTTTTTAATTAGTTAGTTAATTTTTTTTACAACTTTAAAATTTTAATAGCATATTCTTTTCCCAATCATATGTAAAAATGATTTTCAACTTTCATTTTTATAAGATTGTGAGTTCTAATTTTTTTCTCACTTTTTCCCTTACCTCTCTTCACCCCATACTAGGAGGATATAGGTTATACGTGTATATTCGTTTTTAATGTATTTCCATATGAGTCATCTCAGGAAAGAAAAATCAGAACAAAAAGGAAAAACCATGAGAAAGAAAAAAAACAAAGAAAAAAAGTGAAAATAGTATGTTCCAATCTGTATTGAGTCTCCATAGCTCTCTCTCTGGATGTGGATGACATTTTCCATCCCAAGTTTATTGAAATCGCCCTGGATCATTGAATTGCTGAGAAGAGCCAAATCTATTATAGTTGATCATTACGCACTCTTAATGTTGCTGTATGTTTTCCTGGTTCTGCTTGCTTCAGTCAGCATCAGTTCATGTGAGTCTTTCCAGGCTTCAGAAGGTCTATTTTTTCATCATACTCCAGATAGGAGGTGGAAACTTCCATCTAATTTTCAGATTTTCAGTCCAACTGGTTCTGAACAGCCTCAATAAAGGCTGGAAGGAAGAAGGGAAGACAAGGGAATTAGAAAAATTTTCATTTGGGAGGCAGCTGAGGCAAAATGAAAAGAAAGAACATTCCCGGCACAGGGAACAGACTGTTCCATATCAGTGAAGGGGAAGCTGGAATGTTGTGTAGAGGCAAAAGCACAAGGAACAGCTTGGGTGGAGTCTAGAGTACAAGATTAGTACCCGATTAAATATGGCGGATGAAGGAGTTGGAAGAGGTGGGGGGTGATTTACAAGTTGTGAGCCTGGGGAAATGGTGGTGCCTTTGATAGAAAAAAGAAAAAGTTAGAAGAAATAAGAGGTTTAAGGAACAAGAGGATCAGTTCCATTTTGGATGTTTTAAGTTTGAGATGAATGCTTCAATTAAGGGTTCTTAATCAAGGTTCTATGAACTTTTAAAGATGTATTTATTTATTTAAAACTTAAATAGAAAATAGGAAAAAAAAGATAGAAAAAGAAAGAAAAACATTGTCATGTGCACAGCAGAACATAAGGGAGTCTTCAAAATAGGTGACAATAAATTTCTATTTCAAGAAAGCATATATAATAACTGTATAGATATGTATACATATATTGGATTTGTCATATAATTTAACATATTTAGCGTATGTTAGATTACCTGTCATCTAGGGGTGGGGGGTGAGGGGAGGAGGGGAAAAGCTTGGAACAAAAAAAAGTTTTGCAAAGGTCAATGAAGAAAAATCACTCATATGTTCTGTAAATTAAAATCTTTTAATAATATAATAAAATAAAATAAAAATAAGAAAGCATATATAATAATAGAAGGCATTGTATTTAGAATTGTCCATCTTCTCTTTGCTTCCTTGTAGGTTTTCTTTTGTTCTGTGCTGTGTACTTTTCACTTTATTCTTTATTCCCTTTTTCTCCCCTCTAGTCCCCTTCCCCAAGTGGACTACGGTTAAGCATGGATATGTTTATGTAAACATACATACATATATATATATATTTATACATGTACAGTCACACATCCATACATTATTTTAAAGACAATTTTCCTAGCAAAATCTCAGAATTAGTTTCCTTTGCAATCTCATGTATTTTATTTTATGCATTTAAAAATATTAATCTGAAATGATTCAACAAACCATCAAAGGGATCCAAGATATTAAAAAAGCATGAAACCTTGGGTCAGATAAGTTCTAGAGTCCCTTCTAGCCCTTAATTCTGTGTCCCACAACTTGACATCTAGAGAACCCAAGTCTAGGGGCTGATTCCCTGGCATACTAGAGTCCAATTAGAAAAGTTTGGTTGAGGTCGTAGGTAGTCAGATAACAGGGAAATAGGCTACTTGATCAAGGTGCCAGGGTTTTTCAGACATCTGTAAGAATGATTTTCCTAGGCATAGTTCCCTTGAAGTTGGAAATTAGATACAATTGGGATTAGAATATAAAGGAAGGAGTTGGAATTGGGGCAAGACCTTGATAATGAAGAGGTTCATGATGCATGTGTAAAAGTAGATTCAAGGTCCTACTTTGAGTTGAGGTGATCCCAGGAAACTGGTTCAGCCAGGAGACTGCATAGATGTGAGGGCAGCCATGGTAGCCAAGATAATTAAGGGGATCGTGGAATATATTGACAGAAACATAGTGGCCGGAGCTAGGGAAGTGACATTCCCTCTGAATTCTGTCCCTCTGTAGAGTACTGTATCTAATTAGGGTGCCACATTTTAGAAAAGACAAAGCTCTGTTATGAAGAAAGTACCATGTAATAGCAACAATGGGGATTATTATTCTTTATTCATTCAAGGACTAATCCGTAAGTGCTTAGTCTGTATTAGCTAGGTAGCACAGTGGACAGAGTTCTGCACTTAAACTCAGGTTTAAATCTTGTCTTAAATGCTTACTAGCCATTTGACCACAGGTGAGTCATTTAACCTCTGTTTGCCTCAATTTCCTCATCTGTAAAATGAGCAAAATAATAGCACCTCCCTATTAGCAGAAGGATGTTGTGAGGATCAAATAAAATAACCTTTTTAAAGTGCTTTGCAAACCTTCAAGTGCCTTATAAATGGGTATATAGAGCTTGCTATAAATCCTAGGCATACAGAAACAAAAACAAGTGATCCCTTCAAAGAACTTATATTTCTATTGAGGTGAAATGATCTCTAGAAAAATAAGAAAACATAAAGTAATGGGGAGAAGAAGGAGGGTCTTTCCTCCCCCATTTTTCATTTATTTTTGTTTTTTAATAGCATTTTATTTTTCTAAATACAGGCTAAGATAGTTTTCAACATTTGCCTTTTGCAAAACCCTATATTCCAAATTTTTCTCCCTCTCCTTCCTCCTTCCCCCTTCCCAAGACAGCAAACAATCCAATATAGGCTAAACATGGGTGACTCTTCTAAACATATTTCCATATCCATCATATTTGACAAGAAAAATCAGATACAAAGGGGAAAAAACCATAAAAACAAGTAAATAACAACACAAAGGTAAAAATACTATGTCTTGATCTCACTCAGTCTCCACAGCTCGATCTCTCTCTGGATGGGGATGGCTCTTTCCATCACAAGCCTATTGGAATTGCCTTGAATCACCTCATTGTTTTTTTTTATTATTAAAGCTTTTTATTTGTATAACATATGTATGGGTAGTTCCTCAGCATTGATCTTTACAAAGCTTTCCGTTACAACTTTTACCCCCAGTCCCCTCCCCTCCTCTAGATGGCAGGAAATCCACTACATGTTAATAATGTTGAAATACTTGACAAGTTGTGCAAGAAAAATCCTATCTACAAGAAAAAAAAAAGAAAACCAGAGAAAGGAAACACAATGCAAGCAAACATCAATAGACAGCATGAAAATGTTACATTGTGGTCCATATTTCATATCCCTCTCTCTGGGTGTATATGGTCCTCTTCAGTGAACATTTGGAACTGGTTTGAGACAATTCTTTGTTGCAGAAAGCCATGTCCATCATAATTGATCATCAAGTAATAAATCACCTCATTGTTGAAAAGAGCCAAGTCAATCATAGTTGATCATCACATAATCTTGTTATTACCATGCAAAATGTTCTCTTGGGTCTCCTCACTACACTTAGCATCAGTTCATGTAAATCTTTCCAGGCTTTTCTGAAATCAGTCTGCTCCTCATTTGTTATAGAACAGTAACATTCCATTATAGTCATATATTTGTAACTTATTCAGTCATTCCCCAACTAATAGGTATTCGCTCAATTTCCACTTCCTTGCTACTACAAAAAGGGCTGCTACAAATATTTTTTACACATATGGGTCCTTTTTACTCTTTTATGATCTCTTTGGGATACAGTAGAGACAGCTGGATGAAAAGGTGTGCATGGTTTGATGACCCTTTGGGTATAGTTCAAATTGTTCTCCAGAATGGTTGGATCATTTTACAACTCCACTAACAATGCATTAGTGTTCCAGTTTTCCTACATCCCCTCAACATTTATCATTATCTTTTTCTGTCATCTTATCCAGGTAGTCTTAATTTGCATTTCTCTAATCAAAAGTGATTTGGAGCTTTTTTCATATGACTAGAAATAGCTTTAATTTCATCTGAAAATTGTCTTCTCATATCCTTTGGCCATTTATCAATCGGGGAATGGCTTGTATTCTTATAAATTTGAGCCAATTCTCTATATATTATGGACACGAGGCCTTTATCAGGAATATTACCTATAAAAATTTTCCCCAGCTTTCTACTTGACTTCTGATCTTGGCTGCATTGGTTTTTTTAGGGCACTAGATTTTTAGGGCATTTAATCACATTTAAGATGTGATTGTGACTTTCCTATATGTATGTGTGGTCTCCTATACATATATGCTGTGTGGTCTCATACATAACTCTTTGCTTCTTTGTACCTGTTTTCTCATATGTAAAATGAAGAAATTAAACTAAATGAAACCCAATGTTCCCTCACATCTAAATTCTAAGAACATATAATTCCATTGTAAGGTATATCTATGGAGTCAATTTCCCAATCCCATTTAGCTTGATAGTTTAATCAAGTCAGGACATGTATTAATTGAATCAATTAATCATACTTTTTAAGCTAAGTACTAAAAAAAAAAGACCTTGATTAATTTAGATGTCCCTGTAACTACTGACTGAAAAAGAACGACTGTGCTCAAGAAGTGCCTTTGGATTGGTTGGGCAAATTTGGTCTCATCCTGTCAGTTTTGTATAATATAGGTTAATTTGCAACCAGGGAATTCAAGTCCTTGAGAAGAGATCATTTGGGAGGAGAGAGAGGGAAAGGTGATTTGGCTTTGGGCTTTGTCTCAGTCTTCTTCCTCAACTTCCCACTCCTAGACTAGAGGAGAACCTTGAAAGTTTTGGAAGACAGAAGAGCTGGACTTATTCATTGGCATCTTAGTCCTACCAGCACCCCCAAAACAGATGATGCTGTGTCTAGATTATGAACAGAGAATAAATTAGACACATCAAGGCTCTGTGTCATGGTCTATTAGGAAAGCCATTCCAGATCCAAGAGGAACTTCAGGAGGACTTTAGCAAAAGAAGTTCTAGAAGCTGTATTTATACCTTTGCACTGTATATTCTCTAAGTTTGAGAACACTTTCCCCTGGATTATGTATATTCTTGGAAGAAAGTACAGTTTTGAAGGGGAGTTTTGAATAATTATACCACCATAGTGAATTATCTACTTCTAAAAGTTTAGTCTAATTGATAATAATTAATAATTATGAGAGGAACCATACCAATGGAGGTCATTTGATATACATCCTCAGCTTCTTCGGGGCAACTCTTAAAACTCAGAGGGGACATAATAGCTGCCTTCTAGGGATCCAGTCAGCTAGGGCAAGTGGAAGCAATGATCCTCATTTATCAGAGGAAGGAAAAACTGAGTCTAGTTCTAAGTTCTAACCCATTCTGCCTCATTTCTTACTTAACCTTGCGAATGAAGTGATCATAGAAGGCTTTTTGTGGATCTGCCAGACTGGCAGACTATGGATGAGGTTTTGAATCTGTAGGTGGCCACAGTTCTTGGCCCTGGGCTTCTGACCAGAATGCTGACTCAAATGTGGTCCCTTTCCTCCTCCCTCCCTGTCAATCTTATCCCCTCCCATGAACCTACAGGAAGCTTTCACCATTTGTCAAACCATCCATAACCCACTCAGTGGTTTCTTAGGCCAAAATTCATGAATTGGGCCAAATAGTAAAATCAGTGAAGTTTGTAACTGACATCTCCTCTCATAATCGGTGTCCTTTTTCTAACAGGATTATTAAATACTACTTCCTTCATACTCTTTACTACATACCTATCAGACCTTGTGATCTGTGGAACTGTGGATGGATCCAGCCATTCTGGAGAATTCTCAGCAATTTGGAGCTATGCTCAAAGAGTTATCAAACTGTGCCTACCCTTTGACCCAGCAGTGTTTTTATTGGGCTTATATCCCAAAGAAATCATAAAAGAAGGAAAGGGCCCCACATGTGCAAGAATGTTTGTGGCAGCCCTTTTTGTAGTGGCTAGAAACTGGAAATTGAAAGGATGCCCATCAATTGGAGAATGGCTGAATAAATTATGGTATATGAATGTTATGGAATATTATTGTTCTGTGAGAAACGACCAGCAGGATGATTTCAGAGAGGCCTGGAGAGACTTGCATGAACTGATGCTGAGTGAAATCAGCACAACCAGGAGATCATTGTACACAGCAACAAGACTATACGATGATCAATTCTGATGGACATGGTTCTCTTCAACAATGATGTGATTCAAACCAGTTCCTATTGTTCAGTGATGAAGATAGTCATATACATCCAGAGAGAAGCCTGTGGGAACTGAGTGTGGACCATAAAACAGCATTTTAATGCTTTCTGTGAATATTTGCTTGCATTTTGTTTTCCTTCTTAGGTTGTTTTTTTTTCTCTTTCTAGATCTGATTTTTCTTGTGCAGCAAGATAATTGTATAGATATGTATACACATATTGGATTTATCGTATATTTTAACATATTTAACATGTATTAAACTACCTGCCGTCTAGGGGAGGGGGTGGGGAGAAGGATGGAAAAATTTGGAATAGAAGATTTTGCAAAGGTCAATGTAGAAAAATTACTCATATGTTCTGTAAATAAAAAGCTTTAATAAACAAAAAAGAGGCAATTAAAAAAAATACATATCTATCAGGAGGGATTCCACCTCTTGGGGGGGGATTTGGCTTTCCAGACTAATTTTGCTTTGCAGATTGAAAAGATTACAGCTTCATAGATCTGGTAGAACCTTGGATACCATCTAGTCCAGTCCTTTTAATTTACAGATATAGGGAACTGAGATCAAGAACACACAGTAGCAAGAAGCAGAAGCAAGGGCTGAACCAGGGTCCTCTGTCTCCAAATTCATTGATTTTCCCACCTGTACTGTGTTACTTCACTATATCTTATCACCTTTTACCCTTAAATTATTATTACAGGAGTACCTGTAAATGAAAAGTGTTGGAAAAGTTATCTTCACATATACAAGATGGTGAAGACATGGCTAGATGGTGGTTGGTATTATGGAAACCTGTTGGATTTTTTGAGCACAAACTCTAGGTCTTTGTAAAATATTCTCTCTCAGTTTTTCTCCCACCTGACCACCCTTTCTCAGTCACCTTTGCAGGATCTTCATCTTCCCATCATTTTGCCTCCGAGTTCCTTGCTGCACAGAACAGGTCTCATAGCAGATGGCAAATTTGGATATGAAACAGTCTACTCAGACTTGGAGATAATCCCTGACATATTTGTTCAGCAAAAATAGCAATCTGTTGAATGGTCTTTTTGTTCTTCCAGATCATAGAAACTATGAACAAATGGTATATGAGAAGATCCACGGACCCATTTATTGTCTTTTACAAGCAATACAACCCACGTGTGGGAAGCAGACCAAAGCAAAGCTCATCTCCTTACTCAAATAGAATTTCAAACTCTGAGATGTCAAAGGTAGTTTAACTTACATTAACAAAAACCATCCAGAAGATCTCCATACTTATCGACTTAAATAAGGGACGCCAACATCTGTGAAGTATAAAACACCTGAGAAAACAGGATGAGAAGCAAGAAGGATGTTTACCAAATGACAGAACAGTCTGCCACATCTTGAGGATGTTACTGCCTGACTGAGCACATGGGAGCACATCCCAGCCTCACCTGCCACACAGCACATAAACTGGGACGTGACTCCATGTGTAAGAACAAGCAACCGATGACTTCTCATTACACCCTTCTGGCAACTCCTTGTCCTTGATTAACAAAACCACAATTTACTACCTCCCAGCAAGTCTTTCAAGTGGAGATTCCTAACTTTTCATGTGACCGGGACCCCTTTGAAAAGCTAGTAAAGACTATGAACCCCTCCTCAGAATTATGATTTTTAAAGTGTCAAAGAACTTAGGTTTCTCAGGGAAGTCATTTATAGTGATGTGCAGTTATCAAAAGATTAAAACAATAAATTCATATAATCTCGATGAAGAACTCCTGTTTTAAGACTATAAGCTACAAAACCATAGCAGATCTTCATGGCTGGAGGTAGTTTCCTCACTGGAAGTTTCCTATTGTAATGAAAAACTACAGGTTGGGTCTTAAACAATATGGCACCAATTACACAAAAATTCACATGTCAATCAATAACAAGCAATGATAGAAACATTTCATTAGCATTTCTTAATTTAGCATAAAAAAGTACAGCTAAAAATTAAGAAATGTTCATGTCACAAAGTGACTGAATTGCATCGGGGGGCTTATATGGAAGAGAGAGTAGCCTTGTTCTTTGTGGTCTCAGAGACACAACAACCAGGAGCCCTGGCTAAGAGCAGCCATGATATTCCCTGGCTATGAGAACTGTTCTAGGTGGAAGGGACTGCTTTGAGAGCCAGTGGGCCTTCCCTCCCTAGAAGTCTTCAAGCACAACTTGCAAAACTATTTGTTGGATGGGATATGGAGGAAATTCTTGCTTGGGTATGGTTTGGACCAGATCCTCTTGCTTGAGCCTTCTGGGATGCCTTGGTTACTATCTCCTAGTTGGGCTATTCTTGGAGTTTTGGTTGAGGGGCAATGGTAGTTTAAGGTTCCAGAGTGGATTCCCAGATGAGTTGGGATTGTCAATGGGAACGATGGACAAAGACCAGCAGATCACCTAAGGTGTCCCATGTCCTCAGCTACAAGGGCTGAGTGATCATCCCTCATACCCAGAGTCTTGGAGAATCACTCAGTCCTTCTGACAAGTAAGGAATGGAAACTCTGCTTGCACAGACTGCTACAGCTTGAGTAAGAGTTTGAGTGTGAGGGGCTATGTCTGTGTTTGTGTGTGAGATTTTGGGGTGGGGGTGAGCATTCTGTGTGTCATGAGTGTGTTCAACTGGAGATGGATGGGGGTGTCAGAGTATGTGGGAGTCTACGGGTGAGAGAGCCTGAATTGTGCCAGGTTGAGGGTGTGGCTGCATGGGATGGGTCTGAAGGGAAATGCAGCTGTCCATCTGGGAATGGATTAAAGCATGTGGGGGTCTAGCTAAGGATGAGCGTGTCCAAACACAGTTGTGTCTGAGTGGGGATAAGAGCGTGTCTGTCTGAGTGTGTGTGTGAGAGAGAGTTGGTGTTGAAGTGAGAGGGAACCTGAGTATATTTCGGTGTGTGACTGTCTAAGTACATGCGATGATATTTGCTTGTGGCTGAACAAGTGAGTGGGTCTGATATGATAGGACTCGAAGGTGTTGGAAGCTTTGGGGATTTGGAGATTGCTTTGGCAGCACATGTCATGCCTCCTTGTGCCCTTACTGTGCCCTCCAGATGAAGACTTCCATGTATATTCCCTGGCCACATTGGCTCTGCATTTGCCCGTGCTCTCTGGTGCAACATCCTGTGGGAGACCATATACACGTGTGCATTGGGACATGCACCAGCCAGATGGGGATGAGCCTTTCTGAACTTCACGGAATCACAGAATTCGAAAGGTGCAAGGACCACAATGAGTTCCCTCTTCTCCCCTCTTCCTCATCTACAACTCAGATGCCTTCTGCCCCTCTCTCCTCCTTCACCCCCATCTCCCATGATGAGGTGATCTTACCCCCTACAAGGCTAAGCCCTCTACTTGTTCAAATGAACTCGTTCCATGCTGGCTCCTCCAACAGATTGCCTCTTTGCTATCCCTACTTTTTGACTTATTTTCAATCTTTCCCTCTGTGTTGACTCATTCCCTATTGTCTACAAACATACCCATGTCTCCCAGTCCAGAAAAAACCCTCATTTGATCTTTCCATCCCTGCTAACTATAATCCTATATCTTCTCTGCCCTTTGTAGCTAAACCCCTCAGAAAGTTCCACTTTCTCTCTTCTCGAGCCCTTTCAGTTCTGCTTCCAGTCTTATTATTCCCTCAAAATTATTCTCTTCCAAGTTACCAGTGCTCTCTTAGCTGCCAAATCCGATGGCCTCTTCTCAGTCCTCATTCTCCTTGACCTTTCTGCTGCTTTTGCCTGTTGATCCTCCTTGATATATTTTCTTTCTGAGTTATTGGGACCCCACTCTTCTGATTCCTACATCCTTCTTCCCATCTGGCTGCTCCTTTGCCAGATCTTCCTCTAGATCACACGTTTTAACCAGAGATGTCCCACAAGACTCTGTCCCTAGCCCTCTTCTCTTCTCCCTCTATGCTACTCCATTTGATGATCTTCTCAGCTCCCATGGATTTAATCACCATCTCTACATTGATTATGCTCAGATCTACCTCTCCAGCCCTAATCTCTCTGCTGACATCCAATCTTGTACCTCCAACTACCTTTCAGACATCTCTAAAACAATAGATACCTTAAATTCAACCTGTCCATAAAGGAACTCATTATCTTTCCCCCCAGACTCACTCCCCAGCACTCTTACCTTCCCTCTCACAGTTGAGGGCCTCATCTTCCCAATTACTCATCAGGCTCACAACTTAGAAGTCATCCTGGACTCTTCACCATCTCTCCCTTTTCCCCCATATAAACTGTGGCCAAGGACTGCCCATCTCATCTTTGCAACATTTCTCCATTATGTTCCTTCTCGCCTTTGGCATGGCCCCCACCCTGGTGCAGACCTTCATAATTCTACACCTGGAATATTGTGATAACTAATGGGGAGATATACCTGCTTCAAATCTCTTCCCACTTCAATTCAGTCAGTGAAAGTGATTTTCCTAAAGTGGAAGTCGGATCATGTTATCCTCTTTCTCAATAAATATCTGTGGCTTAATATAGGTGCATTGATCAATTTATTTCTTGTCAATTAATTTCCACTGTGAAATTAATCTATTTTGATTAAATGAACTAATTTGTCCTCTGGTTGGCTAATAAAAGGAAATACATCAGTGAGGGCTTTTGAGCTATGACTGAGTATTGATCCAGAGAATACTTTGAACCTGGAGTAGCTTCCAGGGGCTCATGTGGTGGGGGATGCCACATGTGAATTGCACAGAGCCAACAGAAACTTAGACTTTATGCGATTTCAGCTCTGATGTCCCATTCTTCCCCAAGACATTATTCTTAGTCACAAATCTTGGTGCCTTTGGAAATCTCCCAGCTCATCAGCCCAGCATGCCCTGTGCTGGGATTAGAAAAAGGTCAGAGTCTTAGAACTGAAAGTAAGGTCTTAATTATTTATTTGGATATGGGTGGGATGGCCCATGGGACATTTGTGTGTGTGTGTGTGTGTGTGTGTGTGTGTGTGTGTGTGTGTCTTTTGGGATGGGGACCAATTCAAAATATAGTAGAGTAGGAAAATTACAAAATCTTGAGTCAGGACTCTTGGCTTAAAGGTATAGCTTTGACTTTTCATAGCAGGTTACTTGTCCTTCACCCAAGTTTCCTCACCTGCATAATGGGAACAATAACACTTATAGTACTTCCCTCAGAAGGTGGTTGTGAGGAGAGGTCTTTGCAAAACTTATTAGGGGCTATAGAAAGGAGAACTAATAATAATTGAGTTTATTTATTTTATTATTTATTTTATTTATTATTTAATAGTTGAGATTTAGAGAGAGAGAGCTAAGATTTGCAAGATTCTTTATACGTTATCTCATTTGAGTCTCCTTCAGTTTTGTGAGGGACATGCTATTTTCACTTCCATTTCACAGGTGAAAAAAACTGAAGCTTAGGTTAAAAGTGACTTGCCCAGGATCACCTATTAGGTGTCTAGGGTGAGATTTGAATCCAGGTTAAAATCCAGGTTCATAGACTTACATGAACTGATGCTAAGAGAAGTGAGTAGAACCAAGAGAACATTGTACACAGCAATGACAAGATCATACAATGATCAATTCTGACGGACAGTGAGGTGATTCAGGCCAATTCCAATAGATTTGTGATAGAGAGAGCCTCCTGCACCCAGAGAAAGGGCTGTGGGAACTGAGTTTGGATCGCAACATAGTATTTTCACTCTTTTCTGTTGTTGTTTGCTTGTATTTTGTTTTCTTTCTCATAATTTTTTTCTTTTGGATCTGATTTTTCTTGTGCAGCATGATGTTTGTGGAAATAGGCATAGAAGAATTGCACATGTTTAAGATATATTTATTGGATTACTTGCCATCTAGGGGAGAGGGTAGGAAAAAAGGAAGGAGAAAAATTTGGAACACAAGGTTTTGCAAGGATGAATGTTGAAAGCTATCTTTATATGTATTTTGAAGATAAAACACTGTTATTAAAAAAATCCAGGCTCATACATTTGTAGTTGGAAGAGACTGTTAAGGTCAGTAAGTCCAACTTGGGCAACCACAATGGATCTCATAGATGAAGAAAATAAGAGGATATATGAGAAGTGTTTTGAAGGTGGAATTGATAGGACTTAGTAATCACAGATAAAATAGAGAGGAGGGGTGATGATGATGCAAGCCTGGACAAATGGGAGAAGGGTGGTCTCCTTTATTATTATTATTTTTTTATTGAAGCTTTTTATTTGTATAACATATGTATGGGTAGTTCCACAACGTTGATCTTTACAAAGCTTTCCATTACAATTTTTACACCCAGTCCCCTCCCCTCCCCTAGATGGCAGGAAGTCCACTACATGCTAATAATGTTGAAATGCTTGAGAAGTTATGCAAGAAAAATCCTATCTACAAGAAAAAAAAAAGAATCAGAGAAAGGCAACACAATGCAAACAAATGTCAGTAGAGATCATGAAAATGTTACGTTGTGGTCCATATTTCATTTCCCTCTCTCTGGGTGTATGTGGTTTTCTTCAGTGAACAATTGGAACTGGTTTGAGACAATTCTTTGTTGCAGAGAGCCATGTCCATCAGAATTGATCATCATGTAATACTGTTGTTGCTGTGTATGATGATCTCCTGGTTCTGCTCGTTTCACTCAGCATCAGTTCATGCGTCTCTCCAGGCCTCTCTGAAATCGTCCTGCTGGTCGTTTCTTACAGAGCAATAATATTCCATAACATTCATATACCATAATTTATTCAGCCACTCTCCAATTGATGGGCATCCCTTCAGTTTCCAGTTTCTAGTCACTACAAAAAGGGCTGCCACAAACATTCTTGCACATGTGGGTCCCTTTCCCTCCTCTAAGATCTCTTTGGGATATAGGCCCAGTAGAAACACTGCTGGGTCAAAGGGTATGCACAGTTTGACAACTTTTTGGGCATAGTTCCAAGTTGCTCTCCAGAATGGTTGGATCCGTTCACAGTTAGGGTGGTCTCCTTTACAAGAAAGTTAGAAAGAAGGGAGGGTTTGGGGGGAGTTCACTCATGTGTAGAAAGTGGGATATGGGTGATGACTCCATAAAAGAAATAGAAAATGATTGGTTAGACTGTTAAAAAGAGAGAGTACTGTCACTAAAACCCAGGGGGACAGAGTATCAAGTGGTTGAGTCTGGGACATCCTGAGTTAAGATGGCTACCAGATATCCAGCTTGAGATGTCCAGTAGGGAGCTAGAAATATGAGATTGGAGATAAGAAGACTGGTCGAGGCTAAATAAATAAAACTGAGATGATCATTGAGTTCAAGGGAGCTAATGAGACCACTAAGGGAAATAATATAGTTAGAGAAGGGTCTTCCCCAGGATGGAGCCCTAGAAGAAGCCCACATTATGATGAGAATAGTAAGGGAAATAATATAGTTAGAGAAGGGTCTTCCCCAGGATGGAGCTTTGGAAGAAGCCCACATTATGATGAAACTAAGGGAAATAATAGAGTTAGAGAAGGGTCTTCCCCAGGATGGAGTCTTAGAAGAAGCCCACAGTTATGATGAGACTAAGGGAAATAATAGAGTTAGAGAAGGGTCTTCCCCAGGATGGAGCCTTGGAAGAAGCCCACATTATGGTGAGTCTAAGGGAAATAATGGTTAGAGAAGGGTCTTCCTCAGGATGGAGCCTTGGAAGTCCCACAGTTAGTGAGCATGCTGTGGTTAAAAATCTGGCAAAGGAAACTAAAAAAAGAAGGATTTGTCAGGAGAGAAGAGATCTGGGAGAAAGCAGTGCTTTGAAAACCTAGAAAGAAAGCAACAACAAGGAGAAGAGGATGTTCAATAGTGTCAAAGATGCAGAAAGGTCCAGAATTGAGAAAAGTCCATTAGAATTGGCAGGTAAGAGATCACTGGGAACTTTGGAGAGAGACATTTCAGCTGAATGATAGAAAGACAAACGTGAGAAAGTTCCTCCTCTGGGGGAGATTACATTGTTCTGGAGCGAGGGGGGAGGAAGATGTAACGCATTCACATATGAGTAAATAGAGGGCAAATCTGCTACTAAGTGATTTGGGAGCAGCGATGGGACGATCTGGAAAGGCCTCTTAAGGAAGCCTTGAAGGGAGGTCCAAGTTCCAAGAGGAAGAGATGAGAAGAAAAGCATCCTAAGCATGGCGGACAGCAATTTGACTGGAGCACCGCGAGCGTGAGGGAGAGTGCCGTGCAATCAGCTTGGAATGGTGGTTGGAATCATGGTGTGATGGCTTGAAATGACAAACAGAAGTGTGCAATTTTATTCTAGTTAGTCATTAATAAACATTTATTATCCTCTTCCTTTGTGGCAGTTGCCTGAGTCATGTCTGACCCTTCATGATCCTATTTTGGGTTTTCTTGGGTAAGATAATGTCATTTCCTTCTCCGGCTCATTTTCAGGAGAAAACTGAGGCAAACAGGGTTAAATGGCTTACCCAGTCACACAGCTGGTAAAAGTCATATTTGAACTCAGGATGATGAGTCTTCTCAACTTCAGGCTTGGTGCTACGTGCACTATGGCGTCACGTGGGTGCTAGATGTTGTGATAAAGGCTGGGAATACACGAAGGCAAAATGCTAGAAGCAATAGTGAGCCATTGAAAATTCTGGAATAAGGTTGTGCCATGATCAGAACTGTGCTTTGGGAATATCAATTTGGCAGCTGTCTGGATGGAAGATGGATTGGAGAGGGGAAAGAACAGCTGCAAGGAGACCAGTTAGGAGGCTGTTAAAACAACCATAAAAGGGATAATGAATGAATATAAAAGGATGAGTGCAGGAGAAACAGATGAGGAAGAAGATGAGACTCGGCAGTAATTTTATGTGAAATAGCTGAGTTCAGAATGCTGTGGAGTTACAGAGCTGAGTGACTGAGGTGATGGTGATGTCCTCATCAGAACCAGAGTACTTAGCAGAGGAGGTGGGAGATAATGAATTTGATTTGGGACTTTAAACCATCCGGGTATTCATTCAGCAAGCAGTTAGAGATTCAGGGATTGAGTTCAGGGAAGAAATCTGTTCTGGTTGACAGGATTTGCTTAAATAATAGTTGAACAAGTTTGAAGAATAATTCAAGCTGTGTGACCCTGGGCAAGTCACTTAACCCCAATTGCCTCAGCAGAGAAAAAAAAATAAAAAAATAATAATTCAAGAGAAAGGGAAAGAGAGGGCCCAGAAAAGTCTTAGAGTTCCTCCATGCAGAGGTGGGGAGACATGGATGATAACCTTGCAAAGGAAACTGAGAAAGTTTGGTCAGACCATTGGGAAGAAAAAGCAATGTCACTAAAAGCCGAGGGACAAGCCAGGGGTCATCAACATCATCAGATGCTAGAGAAAGGTTAAAAAAAGAAAAAGAAAACTGAGAAAAGATGGTCAGATCTGACAGTAACAAAATCCCTGGTGATCTTGGAGATTTCAGTTTCAGTTGAGTGATTGCCAGTGCAGGCGCCTAAGAAGTGAGTGAGAAGCTTGAAAGGGAAGGGAGTGTAAATAGGCAGGGATTCTTCACCGGGAATCTATGAACTTTTAAGAAAATTAGATGACTTTTAATCCAATTTATTTTTCACATCTAGTTCATTCTCTTCATTTCCAGGTCAGGTAGATGGAGGTTCCAGTTGATTTCATTGGCACGGGGAACTGCTGTTCTATAGTTCAGAGTCCCAGGGAGATGCAGAAGATGGGATGGGGGCTAAGGCAGGTTGGAAGTGGGAGTTTAAGGGACTTGTCTTCTTGGGTCATGCAGTCAGTGAGAGTTAGGGGACAACCCTGAACCCAGGGGGTCCTAATTCTGAGCAGGCCTGACCTCTGGTCCTTGCTCCAGGTTGCATTGAACATAGTAGACCCAGTAGACGTCTGGTTAATTTAATTGAGTTAAAAGGACTTGCCTAAAGGCCATACGGTAGTTATCACCCTCAGCAGGGGCCCTACCCCATATCCAAACTTGTTGATTCCCCTGCACCATACTGGATTCTCAGGGTTGATGTAAATTAGAAGCATTTCATTCATGTCACTGGAAAGCTTTGAAAATTAAGACCCAAACTCCTGGAGATGGAGGCTTTCTTTGAATCTTGGGGTGCTTTGGTAGCCATTGTGATGGTCTATAGACTCTCCTCAGAATCTTGCCTTTAATCTGTAACAAAAGTATCTAGGAGTATGACCTAAACTGGAGATCAGTGAAAATAAAATGTATTTTTTCTCAACTAGAGTCATGGACTCTGTTCTGAACTTTCTTTTTGGGGGGGTCCACGGACCCCAGGCTAGAAACCCCCTGGGTGAGATGGTTTCTAAGGCCCCATAAGCTCCCAGTTCTGTGATGTCTTCAATGAGGAGACTTGGGTCCCTCTCTCTCTCCTTCCATCTCTCCCTAACTCCTCTCCCTCTGCTTTCTGTTCCCCCTCAGCCGCCAAACACCCTCCTTTCCCTCTCCCCGCTGCCACAGGTCCTCCACTCCGCCTTGGATCATGGGACCCCACGGCCCATGTAATCAGCTATTGCCCTCCTCCCCCCCCCCCCCAGCCCACGTCTCCCACAACAGCTGAGCTTGTGCAATGTGAGCCCTATGGAACACTGCCAGAGGTTGGGAGAAAACATCCGGAGGTCACTGGAGACTGGCAGCCAGCAGGCCCGGCTCTGACCACCACCCTAAAGTAACCCTTCATTCCTCTCGGGGTTCGGCCCCCTTGACTTCAGTCATAGGTAATTGTCGGGTGGGGACCCCGCAGGAGGCTGGCTGGCAAGCCCAAGGCCAGAGCCAGGCCCTCAGCTTAGCGGTAACCCTGCAGATCCTGCCAGGGGAAAGAGGCAAAGGAGTGACCCAAGCACTGGCTCCTCCACAGCCCCTGTCCCCACTTCCCTGTCAGTGTTGGGAGGAGCCTTCATAAACCAAGTCCAACCTTCACCTTCTCCGGTGAAAAAACCAAAGCAACCGAGCGAGACGTTACGGGACTTGCCCTGGTCACAGTAACAAGGATCAGAGCCCAGATTTAACTGTGGGCTTTCTGGAGCTAAGATTTGGGTCCCCAGGTCCCTAATATGGGTCGTGTTCCAGCTCCGTCCCTTAATGCTGGCAGACAGGAGGCAACCCCGGCTTCCTTCGTTGTAAAGTGAGGAGCTTAACCTTAACCTTAACCATGGTCCTTTCAGCCCCAAATCCTTATTCCCTATTCTTCGTCCTATTTTATTTACTGCCTCCCCCCCAAAAAAAAAGGTTTATATGAAATGACTTTACATTGGATGAGACCAGTTACATGGCCAAAGAATTCAGTTCCAATTTAAGATTAAACACTATCTCAGAGGACTGCTATGAACACCACATAAAATAATTAAGTAAAGTGCCATATTATTAATGATTAAACCAGTATGTATTCTATATTATAGATAATATATAAAATTATGCAACATGTTATGTAAATATTATTAATAATTAATAATAAAACATATCCTCTACATTATAGATAATATATAAAATTAAGTAAAGTGCTATGTAAATCATATTATTAATAAATAAAGCATTCTACATTATAGATAATATATACAATTAAAGTGCTATGTAAATAATACTATTAATAATAAAACTTATTATATATTCTACATTATAGATAATATATATATAATTATGCTATTATATATTATTATTTTATTTTATATTATTAGCCAGACAAAGAATTCCAGGAAAATTTGAAAAAGGAGAGAATACTTTTAGCTGGAAAGATCAGGAAAAATCCCTTGGGCTTGTGTAACATGTTTGTCCTTCTCCATGGTTTTGAAGCTCTTTTTCAAAGACAATTGGATAGCTTTAAAATCTTCTTTGTGTCCTCTCCTACTTTTCTGGGTTCTTCTGGCTGTTCTGGGGTCTAAAAAGTCTCATCATAATGAGCCTTCACCATTGACTTCTGCTGGATGAAGAGAGAGGGCCAGCTCAGTCCAACCACAGATACTCACCAAGTGTTCCTCCACAACCAGTCCAACCAGGGAGCTCCTGAAGAGTGTTCAGAAGCTCAAGTACCACATTTACTCATCTAATCGCCCCCGTTGGATGGTTTTCCATTTTCTCAATCAATGAGGGCCTCTCTAGTTTTTGTCTTAGCTAATTTCTCTGGATTTTAATAGTAGTGATGATTATAATAGAAGGGTTCTCATTCTATAGCATAAAACTAAGCTGAAGTAATGAAAGCAGTCTTGAACCCCATTTTATGAAGGAAGAAATCGAAACCCAGAGAAGTAAGTGTCTCAAGGTCACACCTGGCAAGTATCAGAGCCAAGAGTCCAATCTAGATTATCTGGATAAGAGTACCCCTAAGATTAATATGTCTGTTTTCCATGCTTTACTTGTCTCCAATTGCACGGCTATTTTCACTACAACACGCTGATTCCTGACATCGTCAAAGGTGCCGGGTGATGTTATTGTACTTCAGAGAAAAGGGAGCACTAATTCTCCTTGGTCAGCTGCTCTGACCAAGCCATCAGAGGTTCTGCCCAGAGAGGGCAGAATCCTCTCTCAAGTTACTAATGACATCACCATCCACTTGTAAAACCTGTAATTCTTTTCCAAATGTAATAGTGTCTCTTCTTTAAGAGCGATAGAGCATCCCTTGTTTAATTTGAATCTATTTCAATAGACCTAGAAATATTTATTATTCCTCAAAATTATAAATTCTGCTTGCCAGATAGGAAGTTTCTCATGGACATCCAAGAGATGAAGTCTAGGATTATGGGACTGAGATTTGGAACTTTGAAGAGGTCTTCGAAGAAGTCATTTTACAGAGGGAGAAACTGAGTGTAGAGAGAGGAAAGAACTTGGTGACTATCATCCCCACTTTATAGTCTGGATGACCAGACACAGAGTTAGAGAATTCCAGTGATTATCTCACCAGTATATCAGTGAGGTACTAAAGTCCATTGGATATGCAATAGGTAGAACTCAGGTCCCTCAAGTGAATGAACACCTCTGAGGTCTGAGCAGGGAGGGAAATCAGTGGAGAAGAGGAATACAAATCACTTGGGAGAGGATAAGACAAGGACAACCTGAGTTCAAATCTGGCCTCAGACACTTAACACTTCCTAGCTGTGTGATCCTGGGCAAGTCACTTAACCCCAATTGCCTCAGCAAATAAATAAATAAGTAAACAAACAAATAAATAAATGAGGTAGGGTGAGACAAATCAAATCTCTGTTATCT